>JAOYMZ010001410.1:0-25080 GCA_025802335.1 Pinguicula primuliflora | reverse complement strand
AGGAAGTGCTCGTTCCAGCTTCCAGGATTCTGATGAAAAATAATCAAATTTATTGTAACGAACCCAGGATTATCAATCTAAGAGGCAAAAATACAAATGGACGAAATCTGACAGAAATCAAAAGAAATTTGGATGGGCAGCAAATGTACTGCTGGAAAACAACAGCAGAATGGAAATCATCCTGCTAGAAAACCATTGCATTGAAATTTGGCATCATTCTCCATCCACGACTGAAAATTGAAGAAATTGGTCATATTCTCAATACCAGATTGAAAAATAGATCATCACAGAACAGAAGTCTCACATAATGATATCGAAAAATAAAGTACTCACAGAAGAAATGGTCCGGCTCTTCGCTCCGCTGCAGCTCAGACTTCAGAGTTTCAGACCTCACGGCTCACAGTCACAGCACGAGACTCATGGCGGGCTCGTAGACACGACTCAAGGCTTAAGGTCAAGTCCTCACAGTCATAAGTTCATAACCACGAAAATGAATCGGAACTGATACTGAAGACTAGTGAAGCTGAAACTGAGTTACTGAGTAGTGAAGTGAACTGAAAGCCTATTCATAACCTAATTAAAAAAATGATTTAATAATTTATTTAAAAGTTCGTGGGTTATACGGGCTTTTACCCGTATCCACCCGTTTTACTTAATAAAAAATCGGACCGCTCATTTTGTAAAACGGATAAAACCCGAATCGCCCGTTTTCGACACCTAACCTGCCCGTATCCGCCCATTTTACTGGGTGGTTTGGTTTGGTGGTATTTATATTTTTAATATTATAATTATTAATAATTTTTTAAAATTATATATGCAAAAATAGAATATCATGCCCCGCTTAAAATATAGCTAGATGACTATATGTATATAAATATGTATGTAAATTGCAAGTACATTAATATAAGAACATGGGTAGTCCTACATATGATGCAAGATATACGTCTTCTCTATAAAAACTTCATAATGGTGCGGTTGGATTAGTTACAAATTTAGTTCTGCTTTAATGGCTTCGGAGCTTTCCATGTTGTTCGTATGTGTGTATATAGTGTATGTACACTCACTCCTCCATGCAATAATGAGATCCTTCCCTGCAGAGATTTTCGTATTTGCAAAATTTACTTCCAGATTTCCCTTTTCTGCAAACCATTCATGGGGATTTCTGAGTTCTCTTCTTCTTTTTTCCAGCAATGAATAACCTTTCCTTACACTCTCTCGTCGTCTTCTTCTTCTTCTGCAATTCAATTCACATCACTTCCATTCAACTGCTCCACCTTTCACCACAATTCATTTAGATGCTTTATTTAAAACCATCGCTGTCCCGTCCTTAACTCTTGTATGGTTGGATGGATGCATATATATAATGCCACAAAACCTACATATCCAAATACCTAAACCAAGGCCGCCAAAAACTACCTGAGCTTATCAATCTTTGAATTTGGGCCATGAGCAGAAGGAACGTACCGAAGCTTGAGCTCAAGTTGAACTTGTCTCCACCAAGAATAAGCCATCCACGTCCACCATCCGAGTCTCCGAGCCGTTCTCTGTCTGTGTCTCCTCCGAGCTCGTGTGTCTCCTTGGAGCTCAACCAAGACGAGTCCAATATGTACTCAACAAGCCCAGAGGCAAAGGCCATGGTGTTGGTGGGCTGTCCCAGGTGCCTCATGTACGTTATGCTGCCAGAGGAAGACCCAAGATGCCCAAAATGCAAGAGCACCGTCCTGCTCGATGTCATCCATGATTATGGCAACACCAGAAAATCGAACAAGAATTAGAAAACTATCATAAGAGAATTTCATTTACACAGCAAGTCAAGTAAGTAAGTAGCACTATTCGTGCTCCGTTTCTCAGCAGGTGTGGAGCATTAATAGTGCTATCTCTCAAGTCTCTCTTTTATTTCTTTGTACCCCTGTCTCAGCTTGTATCAAAAGGATATTTAATGTCTGAATTTCCAATCCACCTAATTGATGAACTTTCTTTTTATCTATACATAATCTATTTTTCTAGTCCATAGAAAATATAACCTACAACCGGATAAGCACTATTGGGGGTGGAAATTTCCTAAACCGTTGCTGATAACCTCAGGCAGCAATTGTTGGTTGTTCAAAAAAAGAGAAGAATTTGGAGGAGGGTATAAGGGAGAAATTTTCTAATCCAGAATGTTAACAACCATAACCATACAGAATTGTAATCTATACCGGCAGATTTTAATCTAATGATCATCATTATTTAAGTCACTTATGACTGTGACCGTTGAATTAACAGCCAATGATCCAAATTACAATTTTGGACCGTTTTGTAGTTATGATTCTGGACTAAAAATTTTCTGGGTATAACTATGCTATGCATTTGTATTTCCTTCACATTTCAGACATATTCACCGTTCAAAACGCAAACCACCTATTCTATTTCCATCATTATTGAAGCAATAAGTTCCCCTCATTCACGCCGAGATGGATATAGTTGCAAACATGAGAAATTAAAAATCCGCCAGCTAGCATATCGGCATGGCCAAAGCAAAATCGGTTTCAAAAGTAGTTCAATGTCGACATTGCAATTAAGTAAGCAAGATAATAATGAATGAAGATGCCATACAAGACACTACGATGCATGTGATCTAATTAACCATGAGGAGGCTAAAGATGTTGGTTATGATTTATGAACAAAGCAAGGGCATTCAAGTAAGTTCACAATGAGGGTTTGAGGTAGAGAGAAGATCAAGCATTAAAACCAAATAAATGCACGAGTAATTGGGCTAGCTGCTACGGTATAACAAGGCTTGCGAATATCATGTCACAAACAAATTTTCATAGTTCTGCCAATAGTCTTAGCTTTCTGACACAATGCGCTTTCTCAATCGTCTATAGTATATGATCTCCCAAGGCCAGAAGCGGGAAGAACCAAAATACAGTTCTACAGGCAAGTCCTTTTCATTTTCTTTGGGGCACGGCAGGCCGTAGTGCTGTAGAACCATGTATATCTCCCGGGGAGATATTATGGCTTCATTGCGAGCATTCGAGAAGCTATCAGACTCAGTTCCTGGTACTTCCCTTTTAACAGAATCCACATTCTCAGCATCCTCCATCTCATTCTGAGTTCGCAGATTATCGTCATCTGATTGTGGCAAATTCGACCTAGAAGAAGTGTGGTCAGAAACGATCGAAGAAGATGATGGTCTCTTTGTTTCATCCCAATTATCTTTATCTGAACTTTCAAAATGTCTCCTGTTTCTTTTTCTATCTCTTGATTCTCTGCTTCTACTCCTGGGATTTACTTGCTGAAGTGGAATGACGTTCTCCAATTTTTTATTGTAAGTAATATATCTTCTGTCTTGGTCTTTCACTGAAGAAGGTAAGCGTGATAAAGGAGAAGTGTTTTCCCGCTCATCCAGTTCCTTTTTATCATCACTGGGGTAAGGGTCATAACGGTCAAGCTCGAATCCACTTTCCAACCGGGCTTCGACCTGCTCTTCCCACCTATCATGTTCATCTTGTACTGCACTGTCATCATTCAGAGGAGATTGATCTCTTCTGGACGCATGAGATTTTGATTCATCCTGATTGTACGCACTAGATGCGCCAGCAAAGTTAGAAGGAACATGTTCTCTAATTCCACCATCTCTTTTCTTGAAGTCCCTCAAGTATTCTTGCCGATAATTTGAAACAAACCTCCTATCAGCATTTTCTGTGACAAAATACTTTCGGCGAGGTGGATCATATAACTTGCCGCCTCGGCCAAATCTTTGGAGAGTATGGGGCTGCTGATTGGACCAGGATAAAGTGATAGCCTGCCCACAAAATCTTGTACCGCGCAATGTTCTAAGAGCTTTCTCAGCACTTGAAGGGTTATCATATACAACAAAACCATATCTGTCCTTGATCTTTACATTACACCTACCAAACTTCTGGAAAACATGTTTAAGGTCATCCAGATGAACGTCAGAAGATAGATTTCCAATATGCAAAGACATCTGCAAAAGAGAAAATGAACAAAGTTCATGGAAACTTACATCACACTATTTTTATTGGATATAAGATTATTAATGAAATTAACATGCATCTTGCTCGTACTTTCGCTACAACTACAACAATTGAAGTCTGCCAAGAACTAAATCTTGGCAATTACGTGTTAAACAAAATAAAGAATTTCAAAATCTCGGATTTTTCAGTCCCAACACGGTTAAGAGAATATCGAAAAGCATTTCCGGCAACATAGATTGGCGATGAATAGATTATCACATATCATTCCACTGTAATAAAGTACAGTTTTTTTTTACCACAAATTAAAAAGAACAAGTAACACTGATGAATCACTAAATAACTTCACAAGTTTGCATCTTGGCCACATTACTATTATTTTGAAATACTTTTTTGGAAAATCTTTATACTGATACAATCTACTGAAAATGAACACATAAATGTATGATCAACACTATTTAGTTACAAGTTGAATCAAGTCCAAGATAAGGCGTTAGTGGAAGCCAGTCGAACTAAATCTTGGGAATCAGGTGGTAATGAGTACAAAGATACCGAGAAAGCTCTTATAGGGAGCAAGGAAGAGGTTCATGATATAAGAAGATTGATAAGGCATTTATAGTAAAATATACTCTGCATGAATATATTCTCACATATTGTCCCACTTGCCACAAAGTACTGAATGTTATTATCTACAAGGGAAGGTACATGCCCGCCAAAAAAATAATGGAAGGTACGAATTAGATGTGAAATTGAAGATTCACTAGATGACTTCTCCACATTAGCATCATTCTTAGCTAACTATTTTATCAGGATGATATCATTTATGCAAACCAAAATGTGGCCCAAATCTTTATGCCATGATCAAATACTACTTAGCCACAAGCTAAAGAAAGTCTAATACAAGACGTTGATCAGATATAGCATTTCAAAAGACAATGAAACCCGTGATTCCAGTTCTAGACTAATGATTTATGGATGTTTAGATTCAAACCCTGGTACATATTGCAACCAATTTAGAGAGAAAAATACATAATCTCAAGCATGATAAAAATAAAATCACAAGGATTGTTTCCATTTTTTTAAAATCTTATTTAGTAATCTTCAGACATCACTTGCGGAGATGATAGATCTAAGATCGGGAACGGGAACCCACGATAAATCTCATACAAGAAAGTCAAAGAAAAAGGATTACGGACGCACCGAACAGGCAAATAAACCGTATTAAACCTTGCGATATAACATCTAGCAACTCAGTAACTGAACCGAAATCAAACAAAAACAAAAATCCCAGCAAAGATTCGAAAAGTATGGTAAACACCACAGACAGACTGTGGCTAGAGGCTTAACTAAGGACATGATCCAAATAGGTGTTTCGAGAAATGTGATTGGACAGATAATACCGCAGTAGCAACTATTTCCAGTATCAATTGAGGGTAAGATTTGAATATACCGGCGTCCAATCGCGTGAGTAGCCCAGGCAGAAAGAAGATTAACTATGAGCTTGAGATAATGTTAAGAAAACTGATAAATTGACTGAGACGAATAGCGTTAGTAACCTCTGCGGCGAATCTGCTGTTGAGTAGCCGGGAGATTAGTGAATAGCCATGCCGTTCTGTAGATACTTTCCCAGGAATGCATTTAAAGTCCTCAACTTATGGTAATTATTATACCGGTAAGTCTATACTTACTGAAAATTGGACTGCATTTTTTAAATTCTGGTCTGGAAATAAATTCTATTTTGAATAATATTATCGTCCAAACAACTAAAACTTTATAAATATATTATCTTAGAACAACAAATTTATTCATAACATGGAAGGTTCTCTTAGCAACATGATTATTACGAAATTAGTACTAACCTTTTTTTTTTGGTATAAACACACGATATTTACAATCACTAAAATGGATGGCGATAAAACCTAATTTTATTTTCTAATGGGGCACGAAAAGGTGGTTTATTAATAAATTTCTTAACCTTGAGGGGTCTTAATGGAATTTTCGCGCATTTGTTCTTTCTAGCCCCAGACCCGACTTTATAATGCCTCTCTTGGCCTCGCCTTCGTCTTCTTCAAAGTCGCTGGGAAGAATCGGTCTCTGGAGCAAACCCCATTCGGCATATCATATCATCATCATGACCCTAGCGTCAGGTGGATCAAGTGTAGTGGGTAAATGCTTTTCAATTTCTGAATCCTTTATATCTGTGTTTCTAGTCTTCATTTTTTTATGTTACCGTTTCGTGGCCATCATCAAGATGGTTGTTTGGTTTCTTTGGGTGGGGTGGGGTGCGTGCTCCATAATCATGCGAAAACAGAATTGTCATAGTGTTAGCTGCCGGATCACAGTGAGGGTTCGTTGTTATTAGTATGCTTTCCATGATTTTTGGCGGTCCTTTTATCCCTAATTATCAAGAATTGCTTTTGGTTGAAGCAGGTACAAAGGTGAAGTTTTATAACTCCCATGAGATATATTGTTGTTGTTTGTACATCAAGTTGATGCTTCATCGTTTTAGCCTTGTTGTATTGCTAGTTATATTGTTGAGAGAGATGAACTCAATCGATTAGTGTATGTTTTGCAAGTGTCTGTTACTTTGAGTTAAATATGAGTTTTAACCTTTTTGGACAGATTTTCTCAACCCATTTCATGTTTTGCTTATTTTGGGTTGGAAAACTTTATGTGCCGGGCTACTGATTTCATGAATGCAATGGCAAATCAAAACAGATAATTCGGAAGTTCATATTACGTTTCTTTTTAGTAGCAATGGTGTGGAGTCAGTGTGTATGTGGTTGCAGAAGACAATATAAAACAGAACAGAATAATGGGAAGAAGAAAATGTTGAAAGAATATGTAAACATAGGTCCAAGAACGAAAAAGGTGTTGGAATGGAGCAGAGTAAGGGAGAAAGTTAGATGGCACTCAAAAGGAATTATTACGAAACTCCTACTACCGCCTGTTATAGGTAATCTTGAACTTGCTTTATTATATACCAATGCCTTTAATCCTACCTTTTGCAGTGCCTAGAAACTTCAGATTGTTGGAGGAACTAGAACGTGGAGAAAAAGGAATAGGGGATGGAACTGTGAGCTATGGAATGGATGATGGAGATGATATTTACATGCGATCATGGACAGGCACCATTATAGGTCCCCATAACGTGAGCTTCTTCTCTTATATACCATCACATTTTATAATATTGACTACTAAGATTAGTTTCCCTTAAAAAACTTAATTTCTCCCATTTTTCATCTTTCTTTCAGTCTGTACATGAAGGGCGCATATATCAGCTGAAGTTATTTTGTGATAATGACTATCCTGAGAAGCCTCCGGGCGTTCGCTTTCATTCTAGGATTAACATTACTTGCGTAAACCCTGAAACTGGAGTGGTGGGTATACAATTGTTTGTTGTTTATATCAAAAGCTATGGGCATCATATGTGAATTCGATAGTTATCCTCCTTCGCTGAGTATGGTTTCGACATCGTAGGTGGAACCAAAGAAGTTTGCTCTTCTAGCAAATTGGCAACGTGAGTACACAATGGAAAACATACTGACACAGCTGAAAAAAGAGATGGCTGCTCCATCCAACCGTAAGCTCGTCCAGCCTCCCGAAGGAACGTATTTCTAGAGTACAAATATATACATCCTGTTGGCCACTTTACCATTTTATGGCTAATATGATCGTCCCTGGTAAGATTGGCATTAAGATGATAGTTGTCAAAAGGCTAATTAATGCCCTGATCAGAATTCTCCTTGAGGATATTCATATTATCCCCTGATCCCCTGCTGTATTATCTCTCCTTTCCCTTGTGGACTATGTTGGATTCTTGGTAATGAGATTGGATTTCATCCGTGTGCAATGTTCTTCTAAATATTAATATCGTATGCTTAAGTTTAATGCATTAAGAACCTAAATTAGTTGTGGAATGTTGATGTGCTGATTTTTTGAGTTTGGCTAAAAAAAGGTTCATTTGATTGCTTGCTAATCTCTATTTTTGTAATAACAATAACAAATACGGACGTAAGGGAGCGCGTCTGGACCGCGCTCCCTTACAATTTCTCATAATTTTATTCTCTCAATTGTGAATTCATCTGTTACTGTCGTGAGATGAGTTGGATTTCTACAAAAATGATTGAACAAAGCCTCCATCACAATGGAACTTTTTATTTTGGCTACAGAACAATGGAACTTCAACTTTGTTCTTCTCCAGTGTAGTTTATGAGACGCACTCCACCGCGTCCTCCGCGATCAAGGGATGTGTCCAAACTGCGGAGAGGACCACAATGCTAAGGTAGCATAGGGTAATTAAGTTCGAGTAGTATTTTGATGATACGTTTGTTAAATTTTGATTACTTGCTTGAGGTGATTCTTACTTGCATCCCTTTGTTTCTCTGTCTTATGTGATCCCTGTAACATTGCTCTCGTGTTTCGTTTTAAATTGGGATCGTTTTCTTGAACGAGATTTCATGTTTGGCGCTCTTCGTTTTAAACTTGAGTTCACCTCCAATTTGATAAGTGCCTGCCAATTCTGTGTGGAATTAGGTTGTCCTTCTATAAGAGATGGTCTGTTTCATGTTTCTGATTCATTCAAGAAGAATGAATTGCTGCTGTAGCTAGTGATATGAGTTGCACACTGATGAATGATCCAAAACAGACCTCAAAAACCTGTTCATATGCAACATGGTATATTAATCTATGATACAAGCAAGAATGTGGAAGCAACACAAAATCTGGAAGCAATTCTAGCCAGTCATTTGAAATCAAATTACTAGTGTTGCTCGTTTATTGACTTCATTTTCTATTGGAAACCTACCACACAACAAAACAGAGTATTTCTCTCAAGGCATATCTATCACCCTTCAGAGAAATCAAATAGAAGATGACAGTTTAATAAAACAAAAAGGATGCAAGAAATAATCACCCAAGCAAACAATCACAATTTAACAACGAATCATAAGGTCGGTGGCTAAAGAGTGGAGATGCCAATACATCTTTCTTCCACAATAAGGTTAAAAAAAACAAGAGGAGAGAAGGTTTAAATGGAGTATGGCAGAATGGAACTTGGTTGAGTGAAGCGGAGAGGGTCAAAACATGTTTTAAAGAACATTTCCAAAAAAAATGTTCACTGAAACAAACACAGTAGACTGGTATTGGATAATATAAACCTGAAACAACTAGCCACAACTACTGCAAAGTTCAAAGAAGATCAGGTTATGGAAGCTATTATAAGTTACGAAAGTAGCAAGAGCCCTGGAACAGATGGTCTGAATTTTAAATTTATCAAACATTTCCTACCAACTCTATCTATGGACTTATTATCTATGGTGCAGGACTTTCACAAAGGGAAAAAGATAGTCAGATGGGGAAACACTGCTCACATAACACTTATATCTAAGAAACCAACTCCCCTCAAAGTAGATGACTGCAGACCCATAACCTTGGTGGGTTCAAGCTATAAAATTGTTGCTAAACTGCGGGCCAGGAGGCTAAGTAGAGTTGTGGATGATGTCATTTCTCCTAATCAGATTGCATTTATAGGGAAGAGACAAATTCTGGATAGAATTGTGATAGCAAATGAAGAAAGTAAAGAAGTCATCAATATTTTTCAAAATTGATTTTGAAAAGACATTTGACATGATTAATTGGAAATTCCTTAAGGATATGACATAAACTATTGGAATCCCTAATAAAAATCCAACTGCAGAATTTCAACCACAGAGAGGCTTAAAGCAAGGGATCCACTCCCCCTTCATATTGCTCTTTGTAGGTGAGGGCCTATCAGCTATAATAAAAAGAGCTATGTAGTTGGTGATGTTTGACCCCATTCAGATTGGAAAAGATACATTATCTACAATTTTCTTTAGAAAAGGTTCTTGGAAAAACATCTAGTGTATCAAGGCAATACTCATGAATTTTGAGATGATATCGTGACTGAAAATAAATTTGGGAAAATGTGGATTCACGGTAATAAATATGGAGGACGATGAGCTGAATGAGATGGCTGCAAACCTACACTGTTCAGTAAGTACGCTACCAATCACTTATTTAGGTATGCCTGCTGGTGCAAATCCAAGAAGAACTGAAACATGGAAACCGATTTTGGAGAAGTTCAGAAAAGCCTTTCAGAAATGGGAACATGGGGTGGGGTTATTAACTCGATCCTAACATCATTGTCATGCTACTACTTCGCATTTTACCCAGCCCCTAAGACTACCATATCACAGTTTGAAAAAATCCAGAGAAAATTCTTCTGGGTGAAAACTCCAATAATAGGAAAGTCCACTCGATATCTTGGGACAAAATCTGTCAACCAAAATCCATGGGCGACCTTGGAATTAGAAACTTGGCTACTTTCAATGTATCTATGCTCGGAAAGTGGGGCAGCATAATAGTTGATACGAAAGAGGAGCTTTGGGAGCAAATATTAAGATCAAGATATGGGATAAATGGAAAAATCCATATTGGGAAACGGAGTGAATTAAAAAGAGAGAGGGGGAACTAGTGTAAGGGTGAGAGGAAGAGCAAGAGGGTTGGCTTCCAGCTCCGTGTGGTGGCTTGATTTACAACTAACTTTGGGAGCAATTGTATAATTTTTTATAGGTTTTTAAATGAATGATAACTTAGTAACTTAACCCAAAAAATTCCAATTATCCCCCAGATCTCATATGCTTTATTCTACCCATATCCATTGATCCGGAAAAATCTTTCCTAAGCCATTCTGGTTACTAAACACAGATATAGTGGGATAATTTTTCAAAATTTCACTATATCTGTCTACTAAACGGGGCCTATATGTCTAGAAAACTGACCAAGTCTTGTGCATTCGGCATTCCTTAAGGGTCTGTTTACTCGTTGGAATCATGTTGTATTATGTGGGATTCGCGTGGAATTCGCGTAAGATTGGCCCGTAATACCATGTTTACTACACACACAAAAATACAGTGGTCAAACCGGATTCTGGAGTTAAAAATTAGATCGCGCGCATTTTTAAAATTAACTTAGAATTTAGGATCAAAAAATAATTATAAAAAATGTGGTAATAACTAATATCACCTTTAATATCCACACTCAACTGTTCACAAAAATATAGTACATATTACAACAACATTCTGTTACCTCCAAATCTATATCTTATCAAGAACTTGAATTTCGTTCGACCGTTGCTATTTCTGGGGAATTGGGGATTTACTCCAATGTCTCCATCTGACCCAGCTACTCTTGCAATTTCATTCGTCTGGAATTTAGGGCATATGACCGAGCTGCGAATTGCGATCAAGTTTTGTGGAGTTGATGCCGACATCAATTTCAATATAATTGAGTACGAAGAGGACATGAAATAGGTATGTACCGGTGGATAGGGATGGAGTTCATCTTTGATTTCGAATGGGTGTTTCTTACCCAGTTGGATATTTGATGAAGAACTTCACGAAAGAAGAGTTCGTTCACATCCCTCGCCGCCTAAATGTGGGGATGAAGATCTTTGTTGTTTGAATGAGGCCTCATTCCAACCTCGTTGCAAATCCTTGTAAAATTCAAACCCATCTTCTTCCTAGTCTAGGAATCCAGCTGGTAAGACTTCTCTCCTTGGTTTAGTCGATCGAGCTTTATGATTGATTCTTCACAAGGTTCGTTCACATCCCTCGCCGCCTAAATGTGGGAATGAAGATCTTTGTTGTTTGAATGAGGCCTCATTCCAACCTTGTTGCAAATCTTTGTGAAATTCAAACCCATCTTCTTCCTAGTCTAGGAATCCAGCTGGTAAGACTTCTCTCTTTGGTTTAATCGATCGAGCTTTATGATTGATTCTTCACAAGGTTCGTTCTTGTTTGTCGAATCTTCTTCGTAGACAATATTCTCGTTCTTATTTCAATTTCGTCTTAAGTCTTCACTATAGATGATTTCATCTGATTGGAATTGTTTTCCATGTTTAGTTTTCCTGAATGATACCTTAGGTTTTTCTAGATGATCACTTTGTTGCTTCAATTTCATGATGTTATGATGAACTCTGTTTTATATTTGCATGTGGTATGCATTGGCGGATGTAGGGGGGGCCCGGGGGGGCCCGAGCACCCCCAGTAAAAAAAAATTGAATGTATAGCATGAATTTAAAAAAAAAAACGGAATGGGCACCCCTAGTAAAAAAAACAGAATACAGTATAGGCCCAAAAAAAAGAAGCCCAACCCAAGTTAAAACATCTCCATTCAAGATTCTACCAAGCCATTACAGAAGTGAACGCAGAATTACAGAAGTGAAGCACCAGATTAGCGAACTGATTATTACCAAGCGAAGACTGATTCTACCAAGCGAAGACTGATTCTTCTACCAAACCGAACGGATTTGCTGAACTCTCGGGAACGTCGAAGTCGAAGTGGGAATTGGGAAGAGAGAAATCAACCGTGCCCTAACCTAATTCGAAAATACTGTAAGTAAAACTGTGCAAGAATCGATTGGCATCAAGAATCGATTTGGCATCAAGTGGGAACTGATGAAATCGATTATCTGGCATCAACCCACTTCGATTGGCATCAAGAGTCGATTTGGCATCAAGTGGGAACTGATGGAATCGATTATCTGGCATCAAGTGGGTAATGGGTTGATGCCAGTATTTTCTAAACCCAATTGATGACGGTTGAATACATCAAGTGGGTTCATACTACAATACTTGTGTTGTAGTTTTATTTGTAGTATTGGATTATTTGGCATCAAGTGCAAGAATCGATTTTTCTGATGGCATCATGGTTCTGAATTAGTTGTTCTGATTTGTCCGATATTAAGAAGTTCATGACTTAGTTGATGGCATCATGGTTCTGTTTTTTGAATTAATTGTTTTGATGGAATCAAGAATTAATTTTTCTGATGGCATCATGTGTTTCGTTAATTGTTCTAATTGTTCTGTTTTCCAGCATTTTCATTGCTTTGTCCTACTTGAAATTTGTGGCTGAGTTTTTTTCTTAGTTCTATTAATAGGTACAACATTATGAAAAGGATTACTAATTTTTTTGGGAAGGCCCCTGTACCGTCATCTGCGGTTGAAAATGAGAATGAGGGTGATAGTAGTAAGAAACCTCGGATAAGTAATGTGTTATTGGATAGTGATGTTATTGGTGATCCGGGAAAACGGGTACCAATCAAAAATTATCCAGGAGAACGGGTACCAATAAAAAATTATCCGGGAGAAGGCCCCTTTACCGTCATCTGCGGTTTAAAATTAGGTATATTTTGTAACTTTATTTGAACATTATATGTTAAGCTCCATATTTTATAATTTTTAAATGGACACCCCCAGTCGTAGAATTCTGGATCCGCCCCTGAACCCGAATCACTA
This sequence comes from Pinguicula primuliflora, assembly GCA_025802335.1. Lineage (NCBI taxonomy): Eukaryota > Viridiplantae > Streptophyta > Magnoliopsida > Lamiales > Lentibulariaceae > Pinguicula > Pinguicula primuliflora. The sequence continues at coordinate 11,783 of JAOYMZ010001410.1, read as the reverse complement.
ATCTTCCAGGTAATTGATCGTCATTGGAAAAGCTTTTCAACCATCGTTGCTATAATTTTCGTTTGCGTCAATTTGGATGTATATAGTTAAATGATTGTATGTGTTTAGTTGAAAATTTTACTCACTGTTGTTGTATTTGTGACAATGAGTATGTTTTGTATTTCTCAAAAAATAAATAAAAAATAAAAAGTAGGTTTTGGGATGTCATTTATCCAATTAATCTTTTGTGTAGTTAGCGAGCCGATGGTCCTATTCAATTCTGCCACTGCCGGCGTCGACCCGTACTTCGCCGGCGGCGCCGTCTGTAAATAAGACAGAGATCTCCATGGTGAGCTTATACTGAACTTTCAATATTTTGACCAAATAATGCTGGTGCTCAGATGCGCCAGGAAAACACGAGCTTTACTCTCTTCATCGACCACCGGAGCCGCCAATACTAGTAGTTCCATTTTCCTATTCTCCTCATACGCATCCACGTTGCAGTCTGTGGCGTGGAGCTCCTGCCCTGTATTACCTGCCTACTCCGCGGAATCAATCGGTTCAAGTGAATCTGAATCAGAGGCCAGCCGGGGAGACGTAATCGATGGATACAGAGAATGGTTTATGTCGAGAAAGAAACCGCTTTTCGATCGAATCTTCGAAATCCTCGGCACAGGAGAGGAGTCCACCGGTGATGCGGCACTTTCTCGCCTAAATTTGCTAGTCTCTGAAACCCTGGTTCTTGATGTTTTGGATTACCATAAAAAAGACTTCCTCTTTTGCTTGAAGTTCTTTGATTGGGCAGGTCGGCAGCCTGGTTTTCAACACACCAGAGCTACAGTCAATACCATTTTACGCGGCATGTCTAGTCGGAAGCTAATGGCATTTTTGGGACACATACGGAATGATATGGAGAAGAGGTACACTTGTAAGGTCGGATATCATAATGTCTTGGTTGTAGGTTACGCACTAGCTGGAAAACTCGAGACTGCGCTGCGCGTGTTTGGTAAAATGCGCTTCAGGGGCGTGGACTTGGATGCATTTGGATACCATGTTCTTTTGAATTCACTTGTTGAGCATAGTCATTTTGATATGGTGGAGACAGTGGCAAGACAGATTAGAGCTAGGGGTTTGCAGAATGAGGTAACACATTCCATTATGATTAAGAGTTTCTGTAAGCAGAAAGATTTTGAAAGATGTGGCGAGTATTTGCGTGATCTTATACAGAATGATAGCTCTCACTTGAATAGCATCGCCATTCGCTCATTTGTAGATGCCTTGTGCAAGGATAATCAATTCGAGAGAGCTGAAAAGTTTCTTGGGGAGTTTGGAGGAGATGGTTTGGTTTCAAAGGAGTACGCTTGTGACGTGAGGATTACGGGCCTTGTCAAGGCTGGGAAGTTGGACGCTGCATTGGAGTTTTTGAAAGATAAGCAAGCGTTGGAGGGTTATGTCCCAGATGTCTTTAGGTTTAATATGTTGATTTGTAAGCTTTTGAGGGAGAATAGAATTGTGGAGGTCTATGATTTGTTGACGGACATGAAAGAAAAGAAAATATTGCCAGACGAAGTTACTATGAATGCTGTCTTGTGCTTTTTATGTAAGCTTGGAAGGTTGGATATGGCTATGGAGTTGTATGACTCGCGGTCGGATTTCGGTCTCTCGGTTAATTTTATGGCTTATAATTATCTTATAAATTCTCTTCTAGGGCATGTCAGTGTTGATGAGGCTTATCGAGTGTTGAGAAATTCTATATATCAAGGTTACTTACCTGGGCAGAAAACCTTTGCCATTATTGCTGATGCTCTAGGAAGAGAAGGAAAACTTGATAAGATGAAAGAGTTGGTTCTCTTTGCTTTGGATCGTGACATCAAGCTGAATACCCGGATATACGACAAATGTGTATCAGCTTTTTGCAGGGCCGGGAGAGTGGAGGAAGGATATAAGATACATGGTTTACTCAACAGCAAAAATAAAGTCGCTCAAAAGGATACTTACAAGAACCTGGTCATTGGATTCTGTAAGTCCAATAACGGACTTATTGCTGCTAGATTACTTGCTGAAATGCAAGAAAGAGGATATAGGCCTACCAGGGTATTGGTCAGAGAGGTGGTAAGGTCCCTAAGTGACAAACCTAAGTGGGAGGAGCAATTTTCTAGATTACTTGAGACGCAACTAGATTGCCATCAGTCGTCCTACTCTGTTATTTACAACATATTCATTGATGCTGCTGGTCATGCAAAGCATCCTGGACTGGCTCATCGAGTATATGAAATGATGAGAGGACATGGTATTGTACCAAAGTTGAAATCTGACATCCTTCTTTTGCGGAGCTATCTGGAAGGCAATGAAATCGATTGTGCTTTGCGTTTCTTCCGTGATCAGGTCAAAGAAAGGCCTCATACAAAGTTGTGGCACACAATGATTGTTGGTCTTTGCAAAGCCAAAAAGCCAGAGCATGCCTCGAAGATTTTCAACGAGATGAAAGCAAAAAAATTAAGACCAAATATTCAATGTTATGAGGAACTTATACTGTTATATTGTGAGCGGGAACAATATCTCGAAGCTATTTATCTAGTCAACGACATGACTCAAAGGGGTCGTCCGGTCACTTCCTTTATCGGAAATATATTTCTATGGCATGCATTAAAGACTCGGAGATTATGTGCTGACTGGGAACACTTTAGTCGCATCCAAGAACTAACTCCTGCATGTTCGACGTTGGGTTATTTAATTGGAGCCTTTTCTGGTTCTATTGAGGGGGACTATGATGATGTGGAGCTGGAGAGACTGATTCAAGAATGTTTCCATGTGAATATGTACACCAACAACATGCTATTGAGGAGATTAAGCATGAAGGGAACTGATCTCATGTGCCAATATTTGGATAGATTGTGTGAGAAAGGCTATGTGCCAAATAGATGGACTTATGATATAATTGTTCATAATTTTCTCAAAAATGGTCGAACTGCGGAAGCTGAAATATGGATGAAGAAAATGCACCGCGCAGGGTTCCAATTAACAGAAGGTACCCAAAAGATTATTTAGTATAGATGACCAGAATGGTACAACATGATGCAGAGAGTATGGTAATCTATTCTTGCTACCATTTCCCATGTTTTATATGAATGAGATGAATTGTGAAGGATCTGTCATTACACTTTTCGGAGCTTTAATAGTCTAAAGCATATGTAGTTCACCCTTGGAAGCTGACATAATGCATATAGCTACGCGCTACTGATGTTATTAGGAGCTAAAGTTGTGACATAGGTTCCCCCCCTCCTGAGTTTCTACAGCAAGGACCATCAGCTAAGATACTGATATGGACTTCTTCTTAATTTTTTTAGGGAAAGAAATATACAACAAAAAAGCCAAGCTGATTAATTTTTGTGAATGGACAAAATACTGGAAGTTTGAACCTCAAGATACACTGGTACCAACCTGATTTGTTAGAATACTCGAAAACACTCTTTAGTGATTAAGAGTTGTGATAGAAACTTTGTTCGTATGTTTAATTCGTGGTTCTGCAGTTTATTTTGCTTCAGATATCAAGTAGAATGGTTGCAACTGATTTTCGGACCGATCACCGAAGATGGCACATTTTTCTGTTTTCTTGTTCAACCTAACTAGTTCTTATTTGTTTTGATCTTATTGCATCTGTAGTGTTGTATCACAGCAGCATTGTTTACCTTTTTTTTTTTTTTTTGTTTACCTTGATGCATTGAGAATCTTTGCATTTCTCTTTGTTACTATTTACTGTATTTGGGAATACAGAAAACTTCTAGTGTACAAACATAGATGTACATTTATATACAATTTTTTTATTCTATTTTCTATTGTTAAAATTGATCACATTTATGAAAAATATGTATATAAGAGAATAAGATACAAATGCTTCTGTATGGTCATTATATCTTCTGTATAATGACTTCCTAAGTGGGAGTTATAAAAATCCTTCCTATTGAGTTAGTGTCTTTATTGGGGTTTTAGATATTCTCAGTAATAAAATTGTTGGAACGACATCGGAACATGAGTTTTTTTATTCTCTTATATACATATTTTTCGTTCGTGTGATAAATTTCGACAGCATAAAATTGAATCAAAAAATTGTGCATGAATGTGTACTAACTTAGTCCTTCAGAAGAGGCTTATTTTAACGACTGGTCCGAAAATGTATTCAAAGAGTAAGATAACCAATTCTCTCTGACTTCTCTCCAACTCGCCGGAACTGCTGATCTCGCCTGTGTTGGTATCATCCGATGGATGATAAAGATCCCACCATCCCTGATGATTTTCCTCCCCTTAACCCGTCCTCTTGACTATCTGGGGAAACATGTCGCACCCCAGACCAACAATATGTCAGCCCCTTTGAAGACGATTGCTCCTCTTATGAGTTCCCTGTTGATCCCGGAGAAGGACATGTCGAGGCACAAAATTGTGGTCCTTCCTGAAGATGTCATTCACTCCTCGGATGTATTAGGCCCAACGATCACCTTAAAGGAAAAAATCCAGTTACAAATGGTCCAAAACATGTCGAAAACACTGATAATCCGGTCGCTGGGTCGCAACATGGGTTTCCAATCCCTTTCTCGGAATCTCAACATTCAGTGGAAGCCAAAAGGAGATCTCCACCTCACTGACATCGGAAACAGCTTCTACCTCCTCCGCTGCTCCCACTCGGATGACTACGACAAAGCCCTCTTCGAAGGACCTCACACCATCTCTAGCACATATATCCGAGTGTTCCCATGGCATCGGAATTTCGACGTCAAGGATGAGCATATCGAAAATGTGGCAACCTGGGTCAGAATCCCAGGCCTCCCTCCGCAATATTTCCATGAAAGCCTCCTTCAAGAAATCGCAAGGCCAATTGGTGAATTTTTGAAGGCGGATACTCACACTCTAACTGAGGTAAGAGGGCTGTTTGCTAGGATTGCGATTCGTCTGGACCTTCGGCTGCCTCTAAAACGTGCAGTGACGATTGATCAGAAACCCTTTCCGATTCAATACGAAGATCTCCATGTAATCTGCTTCGCCTGCTCAAGATTTGGGCATCTCACAGAAAATTGCCCGCACAAGGCGCAAGCTTCGGACTCCGGTGAGGCATTGGTGTCAGATTTAACCGGAAATCAACTATCCGGTGAGACCCCAGCTCATATTCCGGCAGATTTTTCCGGAAATCAAACGGTCGACTCATCCCCTGCAATTTCACGTGCTTCCACTTCTCACGCGCGTAACATGGACAGCACCACAACTGCACTGGACTTTTCGGATCTATCCAAGGCAGGGCCTTGGATGGTGGCCCAAAAAAGGGTAAGCGTCCTGGCCATGTTCAAAATAAAACCTCTTCCGGGCCGTCCTTCAATACTCTTCCTAAGCCCAAGATGGCACCGAGCCCAACATTCAAGGCTCAACCCATTAAGCCCAACTCCAAGGGTCCAATCCCAAAGGCCCCTATCAAAACAACTTTCTGATACTCTGTACTCCGTAACCTGGATCCCGATTCTATGGAGGACATCTCACAGGTCAACAAGGGTTCCGCAGAAGATTTCGGCGCAACTCCACCTCAGATTGAAGGCTCTATTACCAAGCAATCACAGGATCGATTACCCAATAGTTCATCACGCCTTTCGTCGAAAATAAAAGGCAAATGGAAAGTGAATGCCTCCACTGCTAAAGAAGTTTCATGGGCCAAGAAGAATTCCACTCCAAATTGAGGGAGTTTTCTCTCATCTCATCACCCAGATTCCTTTAATTTTGGACCACCTAGCATCCCAAAGCATATTCTGTGTCTGTTCCTCACCCTTCTTCCATGTTGCTTATAGGCTCCTCATCTGTCCGTCCAGCAGTTTCTCTTGACACCAAAGAATCTAGAAGACAAGGTTTCCATGTGGGTCATCAGAGTTTACCTATTGGGACACAAAAGACGCCCATAATCCAAACAACCCTTGAATCCGGGTCTCTTCCGAATATTGAGCTCGAAGACCACATGGTTTTGTAGGATCAAGTCGTGCAAGACCAGTTCGACCTCCTTGATCCAGGCATACAAGACATTGAGATTGTAGATTCGGAGCCCGCAGTCGTCCACGCTGTCTCGGAAGCAGCGGATTCAAGGTCCCAGGAGGCCATTGATCAGGGGGCGGAAAATATGGAGGGAATCTCCGTTTTGTAACAATCTCTCCCCTTCTTTATCTATTTATTTCTTTAGTCATTTTCAGACGCACTCAACTAACTTCAACCGTTTTATGGATATAAAAATCATAGCTTGGAATTTACAGGGCATGGGAAATTTCACTACGATCTCTGCTATTCATCACTTAACCCAAACTCAGAAACCATCAGTCCTGATCCTAGTAGAACCTCGGATTAGTGGCCCAAATGCATCAGCCCTTATAGAACACATTGGAAATGGATTTTCCAACTCCTTTTGGGTTGAAGCACAAGGGTACTCCGGGGGTATTTGGATTTTATGGCTTGATTCAATACAAGTTACAATTGTTGACTATGATTGGCAATTTATTCATCTTAATATGCTTTATAATGACTCTATTGCTATTAGTTTAACCGCTGTTTATGGTTCACCTAACCCCAAAATTCGTAAGTCCTTGTGGCAGAAGCTGTTGTCTATTGCAGATCACACATCCTCTCCTTGGATTACAATGGGCGACTTCAACTCTTACCTTCATCCCGAAGACAAAATAGGAGGCAAAATATCAGCAGATTGCTCTCACTTTAGAAATTTTATCGACTGTGCTGATCTTTCCCCTCTAGACTTCACAGGTTCGAGATTTACGTGGGCTCGTGGGAGATGTCATGAACGCATTGACTGGGTTATCGCAAATGACTTATTTCTCTCCAGTTTCCCGAACAACCATCTTCTTCATCTACCACGGATAGCCTCTGATCATTCACCGATATGCTTGTCTATAGCATCAGCCTTGCCCAACAACCGTATGGTTCATCCTTTCAAATATTACTCGGCATGGGAGGCTCATCCCGGCTGGTCTGATTGGCTAGCTCATCACTGGCCCATTGAATGTCCACTCTTGGAGGCACTTGACATTTTATGCACTCAATTATAAGATTGGCGTGTAAACCACTTTGGCGACGTGTACAAGTAAAAAAGACTTTTGGTAGCCCGACTAGCCGGAATCTAGACTTGTCTCGTAACAAATTGTTCTCCTTACTTATTAAAGCTGGAGTCAAGATTATGACAGGAACTTGAAAACATGCTAACACGAGAGGAATTACTCAAGAAGCAAGCTGCTCGTGGTAATTGGTTTGTACGAGGTGATAGAAACACAAGTTATTTTCACAACTTGCACAAAGCTCCAAGAACTCCTACTCGGGTCAAACAGATTCAAATTCTGAATGGTCTTTGGTGCTCGGATCAAGCCATCTTATTAGCTGAAGTTACAGAGTACTTTAAAGGCATATATGGAACCTCCCAACCTCAGGCTTCAGTGAGCTCTTTAAACTTTCCCATTCGGAATAGGTTTCCTCCTATATCCACCGTGAATATGGCCGCTCTATCCAAACCTATGGATGATAGAGAAATCAAGCAAGCCGTTATGGATATGGATCCAAGTAAAGCTGCCGGTCCCGATGGGTTTTCAGGGAGTTTCTATTTACATAATTGGGATATTGTTGGTTCATCCTTACTTCACATTGTTCATCTTGTGTTTATACAGAGCCAGGTCCCCAAGGAAGCCAATAGGAGCATGATTTATCTTCTCTCGAAAGTCACTAAGTCAGAGAGCTTTGACCACTTCCGTCCTATCGCTCTCATAAACATTAACACGAAAGTGATCTCCAAAGTCGTAGCCAGTCGGATATGTGAGATTCTTCCTTCTATTATCTCACAAAATCAATCTAGCTTCATCTGTGGCAGGAACATTGTGGATAAAATCATCTTGGCGCAAGAAGCATTACATACCATGCGGCAATGCAAGGGCCACCGTTGCTTCATGGCCATCAAAATAGATCTGACAAAGGCATTCGATAAAATGGCGTGGGAGTTCATAGGTGACACTCTTGATCAAGCAGGCATCCCTTCTTATCTCTCCAAAGTCATCCTATCATCATTATCCTCTAGCTCCACTCAAGTTCTTTGGGACGGAAGACGTGGCCCCTTATTTTGCCCAAAAAATGGTGTTCGCCAAGGTGACCCTATTTCACCATATTTATTCGTTCTTTGTACGGAGCGTTTAAATCACGTGATTCAGGAGGCTGAGGACTATGGACGCTGGAAACCTTTATTATTTGGAAGGCAGAAAGTTCAACTCTCTCATCTTATGTTCGCCGACGATCTTATACTCTTCGCCGAGGCCACCATAGAGCAAGCTTCAAGTATTCATAGGATCTCGGAGATATTTTCTTTATACTCTGGTCAAATGGTGAACCATGTCAAGTCTGTTTTGTGGCTTTCCCCGAATACCGCACAGGCAGTAGCAGAGGAAATAAGTTCTGAACTTCAGATTACAAGAGTTAATGACCTTGGCATCTACCTAGGGGTACCCTTGATTCATGGAAGAATAACTAAAGATACTTATGCTTCTTTTCCGGTCAAGATGAGAAAGAAAATGCAGACTTGGAAGAATCGGAGAATATCTATGACTGGGCGCCTGGTACTATCTAAATCGGTGCTATCTACAATGCCGATTTACCCTATGCAAGCTGCCCCTTTTCCCTTATCTACTTGTGATTACATGGACAAGATTATTCGTGATTTTATTTGGAGTGGGTCATCAGATCAAACAAAACAACCTCTGATCGCTTGGGAGAAGATCTGCACACCTAGAGATCATGGTGGGTTAGGGTTCCAAAGTTTCCGTACTACAAACCAGGTTTTCATGCTCAAGCTTGCATGGGATTTTGTTAATTCCCAAGATAAACTTTGGGTAAAGGTTTTTCGCGCCAAATACAACACTGATCAGCTTCCATACCCGGAGCAGGGGACCTCTATTTGTGGATTGCCAGTGTGGAGGAAGCTGATTCAGCTCTCAAGACTAGTAGAACAAGGTTTAAGATGGGTGATTGGTAATGGTCTATTGGTACTCTTCTGGAAAGATCTCTGGTTTCCCTTCACTCAACCACTACAACCCCTGGCGATCACCTCTTTGACACATAAAGACATGGAATGTACGGTAGCAAGCCTGGTGCTGTCAAATGGTTCTTGGAACATGACGAAGCTCAATACATGGCTACCCTCATCAGTAGTCGAAGCCATCCTGGCTCTCCCCGCATCTAATCTTGAAGCTGGACCTGATTTTCGCTCTTAGGCCCATTCTCCTAACGGTGTCTTTCAATGCAGCACCGCAAGGAAACTGATCTCAGTCACTCATCAAATCGCTTCCCTTCCTTGGCACAGGATTTGGTCCCTTACCGTACCTGAAAACATGAAAGTATTTATTTGGAAGGTCCTTCATGAGGCACTCTGGACAAATAGCCTCCGTCATAAACGAGGTCTTACACAGGAGCCAGATTGCCATGTATGCCCAGCCAATTAAACAATCCTTCATATCCTGCGGGACTGCGACAATAGCAGGAAAGTTTGGTTATCCTTAAGGCTTCCCTTGCCTTCTACATTCTTTTGCACACTCTCCCTCCGTGGTTGGATTTTTGACAACATTTCTTGTGTGCCCTTTTCGCAGGACTGGTGCAACATCTTTGCCATCACATGTTGGAAACTTTGGACCGCGCGAAATGAAGCCTTATTTCAAAGCAAAGTTACCTCACCCAAGAGTCTAAGTCTTGCCATTTGGGCATACTTATGTGAATCTAAGAAATGGCTCCAACAAGTGAAGACTTCAGTCTCTGCTAGCATGCCTCCCTCATTTCAAAAAGACACAATCAAAACTGCAATGCTTTTTGTGGATGGGGCAGTATGTAGGATCACCCGTATAGCTTCCTGCGGTGGGGTGCTCAGAGACCGCTCAGGAGCTTGGTTAATTGGATTCTCGCTCAGAATTGGCGTCTGTTCTGTAGTCGCTGCGAAACTTTGGGCTTTATACTATGGAGCGGCTCTAGCCTATAGCATTGGAAAACACAGCATTACCTTCTTCTCGGACAGCACTTCTGCCATCAGCAACACGTTTGGGAACAATGTGAGCTTACCTTATCAGAACTTGAGCACATTGACCAAACAGGCGCTCGAGCTTTGCTCTCCTTATGTCCTGCAATATGTCCAAAGATCACAGAATACCACTGCTGATTACTTAGCCAAAGCAGCTCTAAGTCTGCCCTGTTGTCTCCTTCATGTATTCTTGGAGGAACCAGTCTCGTTAGGAGATGCTGACTTACGGTTTGATGCTATTCTTCCGGTGGACAACTTGCTCAACTGGGAATCGCTTCAATACGGATCTCTTTCAAGTCTGTTCGCTTCACCGCTTCCTGATGCAGATATGTGGCCTGCTCCTAGCAGGCTGCCTACTCAATCCAGTTCCCTGGCATGCGTCACCGGTATTCTTCAACTTCCGGATGCACGCATGACACATTCTGATGTGCCGGACAGAAGGATTTCTACTCCAGCATTTTTTATTTTTGATCCACCTTGAACATCGTTTACGAAGATAGTTTTTATCTTTTGGAACTCTGTTTTATATTTTGTCCGGCTGTTTGAAGCCTCAAATGTATTTAAAAAAAAAGAGGCTTATTTTGGAAGTACATAATTGGTCTTCCCTTTTGTAATATTTATTATTGGAGAAGTATATATAGTTATAATCTTTGCACATATTTATCCAAACAATTGTAATTTCGGCTATTTTCAGCATCTGCAGTCGAAATCGGTTAGATGAATAGTCTATACATTTGAGACCAAAAATCTCACGGTCTGATGTGATTTCTGCACTTTGCTCGCCGTTAATTCTGTTACTTATTTTTTCTTTGAGTTAAGTAGGAGTTAAATCGAAGCATGAGATTTTTGAACTCATATGTATAGCCTTTCTATCAATATGGACAATTCCTGTTCAAGACCCAGCAAAAGCGCTTGGTCAGGCCTAATTCGTAGGAGTCTTTAGGCTGAGTGCAGACCCCCTAGATTAGTCAGGAGTATAAAAAATTCTCGGATACTAGGGAAGAGCGGTAAAAATCTAAAACTCCATCCAATACACCCTAAAGACTAAATGTTATAAATTTTAAAAAATCATAAACTCTAAACCTAATATTATGGCAACTTCACATAGACGTGAGATCGGTTTCCCACATGTTTATGCATACCACATAACACCACTCCACGTTTATGCTTACACAATAAAATCTTACATAATCCCCAAATGAGCGTTTATTACACTAATAGCACTCTATAAAAATAATTATGCATAGATGATTTCATTTAGTAAAGAAAATGATGCATCCCCAACTATATATATAGAATAAGAAGAGACCACGTTTATAAATGTGCTCGGAGGAGGAAAAATGTTTCATGGTCCCAAATTTTTGCCTTGTAATATTATACGTTTTTTATTTGTAAAATACAGTTTTATTTTTAAAAAATAATAAAAATATTTAAAAAAATAAAAGGTTTATTTTTTTACGATTACATATTTTTGGGTTATAACATTTAGTCGATTGGGTTTATAGGATAGAGTTTTAGATTTTTTCAACTGCAAAATTGTCGTAATATGGAGATCATTTTTTATAATCAATTTTGATTATTTTTTTATATGTTTAACATTTAGTATTATATATAAACAGAACAGATCCTATGGTCAGTTTTCTGGTGGTCTGTTTTTCCTTGCGTGTACAATTTTTTCAATTAGCCATCCGTTTTCGAAATTGATCGCACCATTGGAAAGCTTATACAT
>JAOYMZ010001399.1:0-25084 GCA_025802335.1 Pinguicula primuliflora | reverse complement strand
ATAGTTAGCAAAACAATGGGTGGATGGTTTTCATCATTGTTATTTAATTTGAGGCTATCTTCTATTGTCTAATTTTCCCTAGGCGACGATTACCCTCCGTCCTGTCCGAATACCGTCTAATCACCTGCGTAGGGGCGTCTAAGTGGGCACCTAGGCCGCCTAGGAGCTCACGGGTCCTGACCGCACAGGGACCACCCAACGCTTTTCTCGAACAATGCTTGAGACTGATGATTCTCCTTTATTTTCAGCATTCAAAAATGCATTGGGCCCGTCTGATATGACCTGGTCTGTCCCCCACAGGAAGTCTGAGATATAAGAATGGTAGTTCTCCTTTCAAGCATCTGAGCCTGCTACAGCTAGACCCTCCTGGTTGATACCAAGTGAACTTACGCAATTGTAGAGGGAGATCTAATAGTTCTTTTTCCAGTAGGAACTTGTTGAAAGCATAGATTTCTCTGCTTTGGGATACTGATATTCCTTGCCTCTCTTGCACGCTTCAAATCACATTCCGTTTACTTTCGTTTTTGTGTTCCGTAACTACTTTCCAAACTGTTTACTTTTGTTTTGATTCGGGCGTTTTTTTGGTCAAACTACCCTAATCAACCACATTTTCCGTACAGGTGGATTGACATCGTTTGTATCCCTCAAAACATGTGTGATTTAGGGAGTTGAAGATTTATTTTCGTCGCTCAAGTCTAAAATAAAACACCCCTCAGACTTCATTTCGCCAAAAAAAACCTCGACACTTCATCTTCTCCCGCTCGTCGCCGAAAAATCATCCGCCAACAGAGAACCCTAGTTCTCCACCTCCTGGAATCTCCATTCTCATCCAAACATGACGCCATGAAAGGTAAATCACTTAACCCTAGTTCTGTGTTTCGTAGAACACTCAATTTGTGGACGATTTGTATGAACCCTTGTTCGATGCTTAACAAATTCGTTCTTAATTTGTCAAATTTCTTGCCTTTCTGTTGAAATTTATTCCGTAAATTACTACATTTGCGTGGTTTGCCCAAACTTAGTATCGTATATGCATTTACGGAAGTATTTAGTATTGTTTTGTTAATTTGCGTGGTTTACTGCATTTGCGTGGTTGAGTATGGTTTACTGCATTTTTGTGGTTTGCGTTCTTATACTGGATTTAGTATCGTTGTTAGGATTTAGGCTTAAGTATCCTTCTAAATTCCGTCTTCAGCATACTGGTTATACCGTAGCATTTTGTGTCAAAATTCAGTATTGTTTGGTCTGCAATTTGCAGGTTAAAAAGGTAACTTTAAAACTCCTAGAGGCAAAGGAAAAGCAGTTGTGCCTGCTGAATCACCTGACCCAATGGAGGTATGCCCGATTTTGGAGCCTGACATACAAAATAACTCCCCGTACATGCTTGGAAGGTGGTCGAGGAAGAATATTGAAGACCCTTTAGATATCAGATATGAGTATACTGCAGCTAACGGTGAACCAGTAGATGCTGAGGAAGAACAGCAGGGTGAGAGCCCAACAAAAGCCACTGAAAACAATGTGAATACACAAAGTGTAGCTGAATGTCCAAGTGCAGTTGAAGGTCCAAGTGCAGCTGAAGGTCCAAGTCGAGGGATGGCTAAGGCGAAGGGAAAGAAGCGGATTTAGCTGAAATCTGAGGAAGATGCGTTGATAGATGTTGCTGCTAGTAAAGGAAGGAATGCGGAGTCAAGGAGGTTTCAAGCCTGGTTTCCTTATCTCATGCACTGAACGGATTTGCCGGAGGATTCCAGAGAGCAATATTACGCCTAATCCACACGTGAAATCAAAACTTTACATGTGGAAGAAGACCTACGACCTACTCAGACTTTATGGGCATGAGCTGGGTTTCAGTTGACCCTACGGCGCATCAAATTGTTGTGGAGGATGCTTCATTGTGGGATGGAATCATTAGGGTATGCTTTTGTTTCCTTATCTGTAGCTTATGCTTATTTTTCTGTAGCTTATGTTGCTGTTTATGTAGCTTATGTTGCTGTTTATGTTTGTAGACCAATTCGGACTTCAGGGCTTTAAGGAGAAAACAATTTCCCCTGTATGACGATTAGTGTGAGATTTTCGGAAAGGACAGGGCGACAGGAGAGTATGCCAAGGACTCCGGTGACATTGCGGAGACAAATGACACGGTCGAAGAGTCTGAAGAGGTGCGCGGTAGCAAAGATAGTGCTCCTAGGGCTAAGAGGAACAGAGGGAAACGTCCCATGGCAGCGGAGGAGGTGAAGACCAAGTCCCACTAAGAGATTAGGTCGTTTGTCCACACCCTACAGACTTCCGTGGATCCACCTTTGGATATAGCGAAGTGGCTGATGGAGGAGCTGAAGTCATTTGAACATATCTATAACTTATGGACGCGGAGTGCTATCGTATCTCACCTCCTCGACAACACTTCTTCTCGTCAAATGTGGATGATTCTAGAGCCGGACACACGTGAAGAGTGGCTTGCATATCGTATCGAATAAATCAATGGCGAAAAGAAGATGTCTCCAAAGAGAAAGGAAAGGGGGAAGTGAACATTTGACAAACTTGCTTGCTGTTTTGGGTACTTTGTTATGTGTTTTTGGCAAACTTAAACATAACCCTGTTGAATGCATGTTTTGGATACTTGGTTCTGTGTTTTTGAAATTTGCTTGCATCTGGTATGAACTCGGTTAATGTTTGGTATTTGGAAGCTAGAAATGCAAAACAGAGTTATTCGACTCTGTGTTTTTTGGGTATGTATGCTCGTTTGGTTTCTTGAAATGTTGTTTACATCGATTGAGATTGATAACATGAGGGTAGTGATTGTATTTTGAAACAGGGGTATTTTGGTCTTTTCACCGTCATTTAACTGTTCCATCAACCCGAATCCACCACACGAAACTAAGGAAACAATCTTAGAGTGTTACTGTTTCTTGCAAGAACTTAACCACCAGATCTCGTGTGGAATGTAGACTAACTCCTCATAAACATGCATAAACTATCTCAAGAACTAAGTAATCAGATCAAGTAAGCAAAAGAACTAGCCAACCATAGCAACAGAGACAAGCAATAGATTCAAAGAAAGCTTCATAGACAAAGATCTTCAAAAGTAAAAGTTGTTCATATTGTATTGCTGGAAAAACGAACAAAGAGCTGAACAAAAACTTCAAAGAATTCTAGTGATGGAGCCCTAGGATGAAAATAATGCAAATAATCCGTGCTTTAGATCAAGGAACATGCTCCCATGTATAAAGAAATTAAAAGATACAAGTTTGAGTAGGTTTGGGAACTTCCTTGCTTATCTCTTGTGTGTTCACACCTTGCGAGCCACTTCTTTTGAGGTGGGCCTTGTTTCTTGGTTCTTCCATGTCTTGAGGATGTCTTTGATCACAAACATGACTCTGATCAGCTTCTGGAAGGTCAGGAAGTCAAAAACTTCAATGATTTGTCACTTCAGCTCTTGCTGGAAATAGATCATTTGGAGAGTGAACTTTCCTAATCTGCAGTGTACTTTCCTTCGTTATAGGCGAACTCTAGAAATATTTTCTGCTCAAACTTCCTCTGCAATATTTTATAGGGTTTTCAGATGAACAACTTTGATGATTATACCATCTGCAAACGGTCAATATACCGATAGATAAAAATTCACTCATATCAACTCCATTCTGGATTTCAGCTTCTTCTGGCAGAATGATAGTATCCCCTTCTTTGCTTCATAAATTTTTCCTATGGAACATTGAATTATCATGATTAGTTTTGCAGCTTTCTGGGTTGAAGTAGAAGATATTCATGTGCTCTGATAATCCAGATCTTCATCCATAATCTTGGATCATGTCCTCCAAGATAGGGTAAGGCACTTCAATTTTCCATTTTTTCAGTAGCACAGTGTTTTAGTCAGGATCCATCTTTCCTTGCCAAATATGGGCAGCTATTCACTCCACAATGTACAATCAAGCCTCTAGAATAGATGTAAGCCTTAAATTCAGCTTTCAAAGCCTCCAAGATGATGAAAATCTGAAGCTTGAAGATAGTGGAAATAGGTGCATCTTCCTTCTTTCCATAAAAGATATCTTGAACTTGTGTAGCTTTTCTTCTTGCACTCAAAATATGTTAAATGCATAAAATAACCCATATATTGATGTGAGACGAGTAATGAATTAAAACATGATAAGTAGTGGTGAATTGATGCAAAAAAAGCTAAAAAACTAATGATTAAGTCGAACAGAGTAGCCATGATCAACTGGTTGCTTAGCCACATACCTCCCCCTCCTCCCTCGCTCCCCCTTTGTACACCAAATTCTCTTTTATTTCCCCCACATAATTCCTTATCTCTACCATATTTTGGCCTCACCACCCTTTTCCACAAAGTCTCATTTTCATCTAATATCTTACCTACCCACTTGTCAAAGAGAGCCTTATTCATATCTTCAAACCTATGAATCCCCAACCCACTTATCCATGAGTTAACATATTTTTGCAATGTTATCCATGCTACTCTTTTTTTCTCATTCCTCACTCCCCATAAACAATTCCTACATATAGAATCTAGTTGGTGTAAGAATTTATTAGGAGCTAGGAACATGGAAAAATAATGGTTTGATAATGAGGACAACACAGAACGAATGAGCACGAGTCTATCTCCCCTACGTAGATTTTTGTAGCTCCAATTCTCAATCTTACAATCATAGGAATCCACATCCTCTATTATTTCTCCTCGACCCCATTGGCAACCCATGATATACAAAGGCCAAAGATCTCATCTTACATTTCATAAACTCTGCCATTTCCCTAACAAATCTTCATCCATATTAACTCCAATCAACACACTCTTACCAAAGTTTGTCTTCAAACCCAACACCATCTCAAAACACCTCAGTGTTGCCTTAAGACCTCTTACACTCTTCCAGTTCTCCTTACCAAAAAAATACTATATCATCACCATATTGTAAATGTTATATCTTTACACACCCCTCTACCCACCTCAATCGGATCAATAAATTGTTGTTGCATTGCCTTATCCATCAACCAGATAAATCATGCGCCACAATCAAGTATAAAAATGGGGATAAGGGGCCTCCAGTCTTAACCCCCTCCGTGGTTTGAATTCGTTAGACAGGTTCCATTAATAAATACTAAGCTAGATGCTGAACTCATACACTCAGCCATCTACATTCCCCATTTATCAGCTAAGCCTATTAGACATGTCATATCATCCAAGAATCCCCAATTTACTGTGTCATAGGCCTTATCAAAATCAACTTTTAGAATTAACGTTGCTTTCCCTGAATTTTTCATGTACTGCACTAACTCATTTGCACAGAGGATGTCATCCATAAGCTATCTACTACTAACGAAAGCGGTCAAATTCTACGAAATTATCTCATTCATTACAGTTTTGATCCTTTTAGAAAGGATTTTGGTCGCAATCTTATATGAAATGTTTACTAATGTAATTGGCCTGAAATATTCAACCCTTTGAGTTGAGCCCTGTTTGGCCAGCAACACTATATGAGATGTGTTACTACCACTCACCATACTTCCATTTTTGAAAATTCCTGAACTATGTGTGTTATCTCTGATTTCATCAAACGTAAGAAACTCTCGATGAAATAAAAACTTAAGCCATCAGGACTAGGACTTTTGGTTCCCCATTTTCTCTAATAGCTTCCAAAAATATCCTCCTCAATACAATTCTCAATCAGGCATTCCACTACTTCTCTACTCAATTTCATCATCCATCCCCCATCCAAGGTAGGTCAGTTATGGTTTGTTTCTTTGAACCTTGTCTCAAAGGTCTCTCTGAACCATTCTTTCAATTCCTCAGCTTTTTGAAACAAACATTCACCTTTCCACACTCTATTAATTTTATCTCTCGCTCTATTATTGTTCAAAATGCCATGAAAAAACTTGAGTCAGCATCACCTTGTCTGATTCATTGTAGCCTTGATTTTTTATACCAACTCCTTTTCCTTTTCTTTTGCAGTTTACATAGTTCTTCCCATAACCTCACTAATTGCCTCTGAATCTCCCCTCTCGACTTCTTCTTCCATTCTCTTTAGTTGCACTTTCAACCTTTGGATCTTAGCAACATTATGCCCATTTTTGTCTATGTTCCACATTTTGATAGGCTCCCTTAATTTCTTAATCTTTTATTTCAATATGTATCCTCTATATCTCAACACTTCCATTTGACTCCACTCCTTAACCATATCTCAAAAAACCTTAAGCACCAACCATTCATCTTGCATCGTACATGGTTTAAGTCCCCACTCAACCACCCTACCCATTAGCAAAATAGGGACATCATCAGAGTGGTCCCTTTGTAAACCTTCATGACACCATTGCCCATTCATTCCCAAGTATCTATTATTCATCAAAAACTGATCCAAACTGCTCATAGCACCCATAGAAGGCCTACACCATGTGAACTTTCGCTTACACAGTGGTAGATCAATCAAGTGATTCAATTCCACAAACACCTTGAATCTGATATCTCTATGAATGTCCACACTGAAATCATCAAATATGCACCATTTGGCTGATTTTGTTTCTCTCATTCTTGCAGATACAACTTCCCACTACTCAGTTTTGTTAGGCGCAGCGGATAAAATAATAATAATGGAGAAATCAGGCAAGTGCAGAAAATAAATGGACATCAAGAATTTAACGTGGTTCACCCTCAAACTTGGGTTACGTCCACGAGACAAACTCCGAACAATTCCTTCCACTATAAAATAGTAGGTACAAGAGAGTCTTCTCTAGAACTTCTAGAGGCTAACAAACACCGAAAATCTACCAAAAAATATTTTCCCAATATTTTTGTCACTCCCCCAATTTAAGAACACCCTAAATTACTCTTTCACACAAGAAATTCTTATTTCTCGTTTGTGTTGTGGTGTTGTAAACTGAGGCTGAAGCCTCTATTTATAGGCAGGAGCAGCAGTCCTTTGTTGAAAACTCGAGCAGCCATTCTTGAAAAATGTTGCAGCCGTCGTTGAACAAGTTGTGAGCTTCTTCATGTGATGGGACACCACCTTCTCCATGTGCGCAGCCTTGGTAGAATATGTTGGGTCTTCTTTTCAACTCCACCATATTAGATAGTCCTCGGTGTGGAAGGGATACATCTCAACAAGTTTTACTCCTCATATCACTGCCTCCTTAAAAATTCAACATATGAGATGTTTCAGACTCCCCATATTACTTCCCTTTTACTTCTAAAACTCCCTTGTCAATCCTATTTCCTCTCTACAAAATTTCTTCACGCTCCATATACAAAATTGTCCCCTTATTAATCCTTCTGAAGCAGTATATATCATAAAGATTGACATAAGGCTCTATCAATCAATTCCTTGTTTGTTTCATGGAAACCCACAAAATCCATATCCTTAATCTACACAAAATTCTTTATATCCCGTCTCTTCTGTGCAACACCTAATGACCTTACATTCAAAGTAACAATCGTCATTACAGAAACTCCTCTTCACCCTTATCCCCCTTTTTGATTCTGTCTTCCCCTACTGAAATATATCGAGCTCCCATTTGCTCCAGTTCTGTTGCTACATCATTCTCCTTCCCTTTACCAACCAAACCCATAATTACACCCATCTACAATATAGATTCAGCTTCCAGATGCAAATTCTTGTTATTAGACGCCCGGATATTGCTATCAGTTAAAGATTTGGATAAGCTCAGACTTCTTTCACCACTCTGTACCACATTGGCAAGTCTTTCTCTTACTTTGATGTTTCATTTATCCATTTCTCCGACCCATTTAGCTCTAATTTTTCCATGGATTTCCTTATGTGACAACTTTTTCCTTCCCTGGATGTTCTCTTCATCTGAACTTGAAAGTCATGTTCAAAGCCCATGAACCTTTCCTCTCTGCCATCAGTCCTTATCATTTATACAATGTTTCCCTTACTGACACAAACTACCTCCCCTTCTTCTAATTCAATAGGTATGTCAGTAAGAGTCCCAGTCCTCTCCATCCCCACTTTCTATCTAATTCCTTCACCATATACCACCTCCTCAATCTCTATCATCTCCTCCATGAGTATCTCATCCTCCTGCACATCACTCTACCCTTTGTTATTGCTCCATTGGTGAGTTGCGATTCATGAATATGGAGGAGAAATGGTTGATCATTAATGATGTGACGTACAATGTTAAGTTGTATTAGGGGCAAGTGGCTACGACGTGCATACTGAATTGCTCCACATGTACTTGAGAAGCTTTTTACATGTTCTATCTCAACTTTTCCCACACCGGTAGTATAGATATGTTTTGGCTGGCTCTATATAATGAGGCATCAACAAACCTAAGCCATTACGGAACTGTATAACAATTAATAATAATATAAATTCTACTTAAAATATAAACTAATAAACAATAAAAATAATAGAACAAATACTGTAGTATGGCGGGTATCGGGTGGGCCATTTTTTCCCAGCCTTAGTATGTTGCAATGTTCGAAAAAGCGTTGGGCGTCCCATATATGCTGGGCGGTCTAGGATCCTCCTAGACGGTCAAAGCGACCATCGGCAAATTCATTTTATTTTATTTGCATATATTAATAAAATAAATAAATTTAAATGATTGAAAATAAAAAAATATCAATATACGTGAATGCATACACAAATAATTAACCAAATGCTATTAAGGAGAGTCATATGATATATAAAACACGCAAATCCGAGTTTGTTTACCCTGTATTATATACTATAAACTTATCATCGATTATGCAAATTTAACGTTGATATAATTAGAGACATTTTTTTGCGAGCCTGGTGTTAGTCACTGTGGCGACAAACTGGGTATGAATCATTTTTCTATCACAAATCAAAAACAATTATCCAAAATAGATCACGATGCATCAAGATACAATGTTATAAGTTTATAGAAAAATTAACACAATTCATTTCAAAAAATTGCGCGCTAGTGTAAGTGCTCAAGATGACAGTCTCTTAGGCACCCTAAGCGGCCTTGCGCGGCTGCCAAGGCGACAAGTGCGCCCCCCAGGATCCCGGGATAGCCATCCTGCCACCCCTGGGCGCCCACCCAGCCCTCCCAAGGTAAATACGGGACGGTCTGACATTTTTGGGCTCTTAGGCAGTCGAAACGGTCAAACTCTCGAACAGTGGTATGTTGTCACCTTTCCTTTTGTCTTTCCCATTACAGCTACTTCATTGTTGGCATTGTAGTAGGATTTCTCAGATCTTAGAGCTTGTAACTTCACCGGGCATGTGTGGGGTAGTCGGGCCTTTCGTAACTTGCATCTTTTCCATTTTTGAATAACGTGCTACATTGGCTCGCACCTGGTAATTACCAATTTAAATCCTATTCTATTTTACTAGCGTTTCCTCATAGTTTTCTTTCATGGTGTAGCAAAGCCAAAGGGAGGCCTTCCAATGACAACTTCATGGTCTTTCAGCAGTTCATGCATCTCCTTATTCTTTCAGCAGTTCATGCATCTCCTCTTGGTGGAAATCCTTTGGAATGTTAGTGACAAAGAAAGTCACACTCTCTTCTTCCACAATTGGATCCAACATCGGTCCCAGTTGAGTGAAGAAATTACTTCTAGTTTCAGACGAGCCCACTCTTAAATTTTATATAAACTGGATCGGCCCGAACTCAACATGGGTAACGGCCTGTCCAGCTAGCACGTGGTGGGCAACAGGCTTTGAATAAATTGATCCCAGCACGTGGTGGGACTTGTGGGTGTGTGTGCACATGTGAGGGTTTATTTGGTAGGAATGTGGGCATTCTTATCAAAACCCTGATATCAAGGTGACTTGTACCTCCACAATTCCTATATTTAAACCTATAGATTTGCCCATACCCAGCCTCTTCTGGGCTCGTGCCTCGTGTGCGCAGGTGCGCGTGTATGAGCTAATATAATTAGGAAGGTGGACAACCCTCATTAAAACTATAAACTTACGGTGATTGATTGTATCCCACAAACCTATTTATATTAGTGAATTTAACTTGTTGCAACCAGTATGGGACAAATTTCCAACACTCCCCCTCAAGTCAAACTAGGTAAATAGGATTGTGAGCTACAATCAATCACTATAAGCTTATGATTTTAATGAGGGTTGTCCACCTTCCTAATTATATTAGCTCACACACGCGCACCTGCACACATGAGGCCCGAGCCCAGAAGAGGTCGGGTCCATTTTCTAATATGGTATCGAAGTGGGCAGTCTGAGGCCCGAGAGTATTTCCGGGGAAAATTCCCAAGTATTGTCCCCATGGGAGATTTGCCCCAATTTGGGCATTGTTTCTAAAGGTCTCAATGATTATTTCTGATGTCCTCGTAATTGTTTCTGGGAAAATCCCGAGTATTTATCCCATAATAGGAGTTGGCCCAATTCAGCTTGCCCCGAATATTGGCCCCATGGGTGGGCCCATAGGAGGTTTGGCCCAATTTGGACATTGTTTCAGGAGGTCTCGATGGTTGTTTCCGAGGTTCTCGTAATTGTTTACAGGAAAATCCTGAGTATTGATCCCATAATGAGAGTTGGCCCAATTGGGCATTATTTGTAACAATTGTCCAATTAGCCTGGCTCTGACGCCAAGTTGAAATTTGGAACATACATGACCCGATGGGTTCGAGCCTGTACGTTTGTGTGCACGTGAGCCAATATATGATTAATGTAGGCTTACACTCTTAAAAGCCACCGTACCAATACAATAGGGTGAAACACCACATATCATTATATACTAGTCTATTTTTCTTTCTGTAATCGGTATGGGACAATTGTACTCTAACACCAACCACGTTACTACTCCGATGTACTCGGTAAGGTTTGTTTGGTGTGTAAATTCCTATTTGGCTTTTCTATAGTTTTTACAGGCGTCCCTTTCTTGAGCTCACTCCTAATTCTATATGACCGCGAGGGATATGCTGTGTGTGCTTGTGTTTTGATTTCCGAAGGCTACAATTTCCCAGGCACGCCTAATTCTAGTTGTAGGTGACATCATCTGGGAGCCAAATGACACGGGGAAGTGTTAAAGATTGACCCTGTACATAAGGAATGGATAATTATAAATCCCTTCCTTATATCAATCCCATGATTTTAGGGATTATGATTGAGTGTGATTCTAGGAGTCTCAGCCTATATCTTCTCGAAAAGAAGTGAAGAAAAGGAGTAAATGAAAAACACAAAAAACTAGGAAAATCTCTTCCTGTGGAGTAGGTTATTGCCGAACCACGTAAACATCTACGTTCTTTACAATTCCACATATAATTCCGTTTATTATGGTATCGGAGCAGGAACAATCTTGAATCTCGTCATCTACCTAGGGTTTTACCCATTTTCGGTGCATCATGGGAGATAAGAAGCAGGCATCAACCGGCTCAAATATCATCCAAGCCGAGCAGTTTGAACAGTTTCGATTGTTCATGAATCAGAAATCAAAAAACAATGGTGATTCCTCATCATCCTCCACACAGGAGTCAGGGGATCAAAATCTGTCTACAGTTATTGAGTTCAAACTCGATAACCACAATTACGTGCTCTGGGCACGTTTGATGGAGTTTACATCATCAGCAGGGCCGTTATGAATTCATCACCGGGGAGGCAAAAGCCCCGAATGAATCTGATGCAACATATTCAAAATGGAGAGAGCAAGATTCACAAGTTTTCGATTGGATTACCAGATCTATGGAACGACAGCTAGTCCAAAAATATGCACACTATCCCAACTCGTATGAACTATAGAAGATTCTCAAGAAAACATTTACGGTGGGGGAGGACAGCCTTCAGATTTTCGATCTCATCACTAGAGCTAATCGTTTGAGACTAGGGAAAGCAACCATTGAAGATTTCTAAAGCCAGTGTTCTTCACTCTGGCTAGAAATTGACCGGAGGAGGCATAACCCTAGGGAGATAGTGAATGATATCGAGAAATTCAATTGCATTCAAGACGAACATAGGCTATTTGTATTTATGGTTGGACTAGATGATGAATTCGAACCAATTGTTCGAGATTTGCTCAAGATAAGCCCGTTACCATCAGTTGAAGTTGCATATGCAAATGTTCGATGGGAAGCCGCCAGAAAAGTCATTCTACGACCTACGGTGGCCTCCGAAGCAACAGATACATCATCAGGTTTAAGGATTGGTACGGGACTTGCCGTAAGACAGGAAGGAAGCAAGAACCAGCAAATTGAAGGTGGAATCACTCAATTCCAGCGATGATCAGACACACCTACTCCGGTGAAGCCATCATTTTGTCGCCCAATGTTCGGTGTGATTACTGCAATATTCTAGGGCATGTGAAATCAGAATGTTACCGACTCAAGCTCCATATGGAAGGAGCAAAATGGGGACGTGGAACAACGGCGATAGTAGATAGACATCCGACCGACGACACTGGGGAGTATCCACCCATTGCCATCATCAGAATTGGGCGAGACGAAGTCTCCAGAAATCTCGCGAAAGGAGGTAATGAAAATCGCGACAGCTCTGGCCCAGGTAAACACTGTGTTTCTCCCCGTATGAAAACTCTTTTTTGCCTTCAGGATATAACTGGACTGTTGTATTTTTGTGATGAACGATTTGGGCCGAAAATTGATGAGGATCTGGGCCAACGTGAGACTAGGCCCAGCAGAGTAAATACAGGGCTGACAAAAATTGTTGTAGGGCCAAAAATTAGTGCAGGGCCGAAAAATAATGCAGGGCTGAAAGCAAAGGATGTAGGGCCGACAAAATTTGGGCCTGAGTTGCGAACTGGGTCCGTAAATATCGCTAATCGGGCAAATGAAGGAAAAAATGGGAAGTGGATTTTTGATTGTGTGGTCACTGACACAATTACGTATGATTTGTCGAATATTGTGACTTTGCAGGCCTCAAAAAAGACAGTTGTACAGACGGCAAGTGGTGAATTTGTTCCTGTGAGATGGGCAGGCACTATTAATATTTCACCTTCTATTCGGCTTTCTAAATGCCTTTACTGCCATCGTTATTATACAAATTACTTTTTATCAGTCATGTTTTTAAGGAGCTTAATTGTATTGTGATGATGTATCCTTCGTTCTGTGTATTACAGGATATCCGTTCGAGGAGGATAATTGGGCGTGGCACTAAGAGGAACGGCCTATACTATGTTGATGAAGTGGATTCGATATCGGGAAGGACACTCTTTACTCATGGTTCTACCCAAACTTAAAGTTGGATATGGCACCGATGTCATGGTCATCCGTCCCATAACTATCTTCGCCGATTATTCCCTCAAGCCTCTAGTACACCCTTGTATTGTGAGACATATATTTTGGCTAAGAGTCATAGACATTTCTTTCCGCTTTCAAATACTCGTGTTCCGAACATATTTTCATTAGTTCATTTTGATGTCTGGGCCCCTCTTCGTCAGTTGGGGGCAGGAATTTCGATATTTTGTCTTGTTCATTGATGATTATTCTAGGCAGACCTAGCAGGGCAACCTCAAGCATCTTCTTTGATGGATAGTCCGATAAGAACACTTTCACCATCTGAGCTTGTTGATTCTTTGGATATTGTGGATACTCACAGTGATGCAGGTTCTTCGATTACTCCTACTACTATCCGAGTTCTGCCTGAGAGGCGACCCGGGGCATTCCTCGAAAGAGATTTACACCGGAGTATGATCCTAAGACCAAGAGGTACCCGATTGCTGATGTCGTCAGGGGGAGCATGTCTGAGTCACCTCATGTATTTGCGACTGCCGTTTATAGTGAGGTTCCTCGGACTGAGAAAGAAGCACTGCACATTCCGGAATGGAGAGAGGCGATAGAAGTAGAAATGAATGCTCTGAGGAAGAGTGAGACATGGGAGGTGTGTGATTTACCTCCAGGAAAGAAACTTGTTGGATGTAGATCGGTATTTACCATCAAAAGGAAAGCAGATGGCAGGATTGAGAGGTACAAAGCTCGTTTGGTGGCAAAGGGGTACACTCAAACATATGGAATGGATCACTTAGAGACGTTTTCTTTAGCTGTGAACCTGGATTGGCATCTTCACCAGTTTGACGTGAAGAACACATTTTTACATGGTGACCTATATGAAGAGGTGTATAAGACACCACCACCTGGTTTCTCATCTGGTTTCCAGCCCCACGAGGTATGCAGGTTGAGGAAAGCGTTGCATGGATTAAAATAGTCACACAGAGCATGGTTTGGGAGGTTCACCGTGTTTATGTAGAAGTGTAGGTACATTCAGAGCAACTCGGATCATACTCTGTTTCTGAAGCGACGGGATCAAGGTATTACAT
The DNA here is from genome assembly GCA_025802335.1 of Pinguicula primuliflora. Classification (NCBI taxonomy): domain Eukaryota; kingdom Viridiplantae; phylum Streptophyta; class Magnoliopsida; order Lamiales; family Lentibulariaceae; genus Pinguicula; species Pinguicula primuliflora. Next base: position 10,861 of record JAOYMZ010001399.1, on the reverse strand, counting down.
GTTCGATTATCTATGTTGATGACATGGTGATTACAAGTGATGATATTGATGAGATTGGAGAGCTGAGGAAGAACTTGTTTCATGAGTTCGAAATGAAGGATCTTGGGATGCTGAAGTATTTTCTCGGGATTAAGGTGATGCGATCCCGACACGGGATTTATACACAGCGAAAGTATGTTTTAGATCTACTTGCAGAGACAGGATTGCTGGAATGTAAGCCAGTTAATACACCCATGGCACTAACCTTGGATTGAAGATAGTGGAAGGAGCCAAGGGAACCGACAAAAGTAGGTATCAGCATTTGATTTTCAGGTTGATATACCTCGCACATACGACGCCAGATATTACGTATGTTGTAGGGGTTGTGAGTCAGTTTATGCACAATTCCTAGAAGGACCATATGGAAGTAGCTCTGAGGATTCTACGGTACCTGAAAGGGTCACCTGATATCGGTGTCTTATATGAGAGACATGAACACCTAAGGATTGAGGCATACACTGATGCTGATTGGGCCAAGAGGCCTATGTATAGAAGATCTACATCCGGGTACTTTATCTGATCGAGGGTAACCTTGTCACATGTAGAAGTAAAAAGCAGAAAGTAGTAGCGAGGTCCAACACTGAGGCAGAATTTAAAGGGATTGCCAGAGAAGTGACAGAGATCTTATGGCTTGTTAAGCTGATGATTGAACTGGATTTTCCACCAGAGGGTGAGTGTCCCTTAATGTGTGATAACAAAGCTGCCATTCACATATCTGATAACTCGGTTTAACATGACCGGACCAAACACGTTGAGATTGATCGCCACTTCATCAAGGAGAAGATCGAGGGCAAGATTATGGCACTTCCATTTGTGAGGTCTGAAGACCAGCTAGCAGATATCCTGACAAAGACTGTGGACGTCTGGACTTTCCACGGTGTTTTATCCAAGTTAGGCGTTGGTTTCCGACCATCTAACTTTGGGAGTGTTAAAGATTGACCCTGTAAATAAGGAAGTGATAATTATAAATTCCATCCTTATATCAATCCCATGATCTTAGGGATTGTGATTGAGTGTGATTCTAGGAGTATCAGCTTATATGTACTCGAAAAGAAGAGAAGAAAAGGAGTAAACGAAAAACACAAAAAAAAAACAGGAAGATCTCTTTCGGAGTAGGTTATTATCGAACCACGTAAACATTTGCATTCTTTACAATTTCGCGTATAATTCCGTTTATTAGGAAGTCTCCTTCAATCTCTCTGAGATCTTATCCTTGGGCACATAACAGGAGAAATTTGCTAACATATGGCACCCGTGAATCCCTCACAAGCTCAGTTACACATGGGGCGTAGTCCTCATAATTATCTAGCGGTTAATGAAAGGGTGCAGGCCGGAGTGAGATATGCACATTACATCAAGATGCACATGCTGTCTATACCCCCCACATATGGAAACAGTTGATCACTTGTTATCCATAATTGAAATAAATATTTCAGTCTGGTCTTCATTTAAATCCAAGTGCAGACTTCAGCCATTTCTAAGCTCCTTGGAAACGAGGCTTGAAGGGTGGAAAGGTAAGTCAGTGTTTCACAGTATGAACTCCCTTTTCAAACTAATCCTCATTGTGGTGTGCTGGTTTATTTAGAAGTTCAGGTGCTGGGTTAGATATGACTCAGGTCCTGCAATTGGAGATGATACAGCCTAACCCACCGTGTAGATTCAAATAATCCAAGTCTGCTATGATTTGTGATAAAATTATCAATCTATCAAGCAATAAAATGACACATAGATTTATGCAATTGCGGTTTTGCTCCGCTCTCGCAATAGCCAGTCGGAAAATGCTATAATGCATCACTTTATGACACCACTTTTACACCACTCGGTGATGTATTAGCACCTAATTGGGTGTTTAAAAATTCAGTCTAATATTTTATCCAATTGGATTGTGACACCTCACCACTGGCGCAAAAGTAATTCATTATAGCAATTTTCCTGTCGGTTGCCAATTCCGCGATCCACAAGGGCACTGCACATTTTGAGTGACCCCTCTTCCAAAACATTGAAATCAGCAACCATTATAAATCCAATTCACCTCTTGATTCATTAAAAATATAGTATCAAGTACCACACACTATCAATCATCCTTGCTGCTAAAACAGAGAAGGGCAGAGTTGATATAGAGAGAAACCACAAAGAAAATATTCAAAAAAATATATATAATGCACTGCCTAAAAGCAGGACAACTTCAGTGAGACTTTGCTGAAGTCTCATTCTGGATCACTGGAGACTCCAACATTGAAGGCAGAACAAGAGGCGAAAGAAGTGGGATGGGAGCATTGCTGGAAAAATAAGTCCTCTTGGAGGATTCTCCAATCAGTTTCATCTCATCTCTGCATTCTGCACTTTCTGGTTTAACCTGCAGAGGAAGAGGGGCTCGCTTCTGCAGCCGGCTCAATGGCGGTTTTCGAGCAGCGGCACGCTCATCCTTGGGAGCTAAGATTTGGAAACCTGGAAACTCAGTACCGAACCTCTCCATTGCATTTGATATTCAAGTGCTCGTAGCTTTTCTAATGTTTATTTCTATGATCACATCTAGGGAAGAAAACATCTTTTTCCCCATTATTTCTTTTGCTGTGGTATGAGCCCCTACATGTCTTGGTATGCCATGAATTCAAAGAGAACATGGGCCAACCTGGATACATGGTCCTACAAGTTTTAAACTAGATAATACAACTGAAAACTTTTAAGATGTGTTCCTTAAATAGAAAGGATTTTGAATGAGATATTTTTCCTTCATAATCAGATGTGTGAAGATAAACAGGCACGCAGGGGCGAAATTACATAGAACCTGGGGGCACATGTTACGGAAATGATTTCTTTCCATGTTTAGTGTACCTTAACATATAGGGATCACATCCTTTATTGGTAGGGATTCTAGTAGAGGAGTAAATCAAGTAAAAGACTTTATATGTACTTGTATGTACGAGAAGAAAAACAAAAGGAAAAACACAAAAACAGGAAAAGCTCTTCCCGTGGAGTGGGCTATTGCCGACCAATGTGAACATCTTGTTCTTTACAATTCCGCATATATTTATGTTTAATATGGTATCGGAGAAGGATCAATCCTAAAATCTCATCATCTACCGAGTATTCATCCCATTTTCCGGCGACAAAATGCATCATGGGCGACAAACTCCCAATGTTAACTGGTGCAGATGCCAGCCTAGCTGAGCAGTTCGAACAGTTTCGACTATTCATGGACCAGAAATCTAAAACACGGAGTGATTCCTCATCATCCTCCACACAGGAGTCAGGGGATCAAAACCTATCGGCAGTAATCAAGTTCAAACTCGACAGCCACAACTACGTGCTCTGGGAACGGCACATGAAAGTATACATTGTGGGAAGGGGCAGATTCGAGTTCATTACCGGGGAGGCGAAAGTCCCGAATGAAACTGATGCAAATTTCTCCATATGGAGAGAAAAGGATTCACAAGTATTCGGCTGGATCACCAGATCCATGGAACGGCAACTGGTTCAGAAATATTCCCATTATCCCAACTCTTACGAGTTGTGGAAAATTCTGAAGAAGACTTTCACGGTGGGGGAGGACAGCCTTCAGATTTTCGATCTCATCACAATGGCGGATCGACTGAGCCAAGGAAAGGCCACCATTGAACATTTCTATGGCCACTGTTCATCACTCTAGCTAGAAATCGACCGGCGAAGACATAATCCTATGGAAGCAGTCAATGATATCGAGAAATTTAATCGGATTCAAGATGAACACGAGCTATTTGTGTTCCTGGCTGGACTGAACGAAGAATTCGAACAATTGTTTGAGATTTGCTGAAAATAAACCCGTTACCTTCAGTATAGGTCGCGTACGCGACCGTCCGATGGGAAGCCACCAGAAAGCAGATCCAAAGACCCACGGCGGCCTCCGATGCGCTCTGTTCGAGAAGTAGGTCGCCTAGACCGCTTAGGAGCCGCCTAAGCGCTAGTATGTTGCTCTCTGCCTTACCCGAGTTACCGCTTAGGCCGCTTAAAAGCCCATTTAGGCAGGCGACTAGGCCGCTTAGGCGCTGAACGGGCCCTGGCCGCCCAGGGTCCGCCTAGCGCTTTCTCGAACACTGCTGATGCGTCAAACCCATCATCGGGAATTGGGACTGAACTCACAATTAAACAAAAAAATTAGCAAATCGACACTAGGAATTCTCGATTCCAGAACTCAGAACGATGATCGGAGGGCCATTTTTTGACACGACCGTCATTTCGTCGTCCGAATGTAAGGTGCGAGTATTGTAACATACTCGGCCATATAAAAGCTGAATGTTACAAATTTAACGGACCTCCAGGAGCACGGAAGAAGGGATGAGGCACTGCCGCCATCATGGACGGACGCCAGACTGGCGAAGTGGCCGATGATTCAGCGGGGAACTGCTCAATCGCGAACTTAGGGTTTGGAGAAGAGAAATCCGCTGGTGAAGAGACGACCTGAGACTCGAGAGGTAATGAATCGGTTTCTCATGGCCCACGTAATTTCCGAAACTTAAAACGACCGAATGTTATGATTTATGGGCCTCAATTTTTTCGAGAATTTTGTTTTGGGCCGACTGAAGAATTAGACGAGCCCAGGAAAGCTTGTGTTAGGCCAGCGAAATTAACAGTTTCTACAGGAAATTCCTTGGCCCGAAATCACAAAATTAATGAGCCCATTAAGCCCAGATCAAATTTGGGCTTCGCAAATATTGCAGGGAGGCCGAATATTAAGAAACATGGGGAATTGATATTCGATTGTGGCACCACCGACATAATTACATCTGATTTATCAGATATTATATCTTTACAGGACTCGAGGAAGAAAGTTGTACAGACGGTAAATGGAGAATTTGCTCCTGTGAAAGGAGCAGGTATTATTGATATTTCACCCTCCATCCGCCTATCTAATTGTCTCTATGTGCTGTCATTATCTTACAAGCTGTTATCCATTAGCCACGTATCGAAAGAACTCAATTGTGTTGTGATGATGTTTCCTTCTTTCTATGTTTTACAGGATATCCATTAAAAGAGAATAATTGGGTATGACACGGAAAAGAATTGCTTGTATTATGTTGACGAAGTAGATTCGCTGTCGGAAAGAACACTCTTGACTCATTGATCCACACAGTCTAAAAGTTGGTTGTGGCACCAACGTCTTGGCCACCCTTCTTATAAATATCTTCGTCGGTTATTCCCTCAAGCCCCTAGTACTCCCTTGAATTGCGAAACTTGTGTGTTGGCTAAGAATCATAGACATTCATTTCCAGTTTTAAATACTCGTGTTCCTGAAATTTTTTCTTTGATACATTCTGATGTTTGGGGCCCTGCTCCTTCGATTGGGGGACAGGGGTTGCGATATTTCTTATTATTTATTGATGATTGTTCTAGGATGACGTGGATCTATTTTCATCGTCATAAGTCCAAGGTGTTCGAAAAGTTTTCCAAATTTTATCATAGGATCCTTACTCAGTTCAACACCAAAATCCAAATTCTTGACTCTGATAATGGTGGGGGGGGAGTTTTTAAATCAAAATATGCAGGATTTTTGTCCTCAACATGGGATGTTACACCAAACACATGTTCTTATTCCCCGCAACAAAACGGTTTAGCCGAGAGGAAAAATCGATTTCTTCTTGAGATTACTCGAGCTCTTATGTTTGAGTCGAAAGTTTCACTATATTTCTGGCCCGAAGCGGCATCTACAGCCACATATCTAGCCAACCGGTTTCCTACTCAGATCCTCGATTTTAGGGACACCTATCCAAGTATTATCTGAACTTTCACAGGTACCACCTCCCATAACTCTTACTCCCAGGATATTTGAGTGTTCTATGTATGTTCACGTTCCAAAGGTGAATCAGTCAAAATTTGACCCATGTGCTGAAAAATATATGTTTGTGGGGTATGGGATCTCACAGAAGGGATATCGTAGTTATAATCCCCTTACTCGGCAATTATTTATCACGATGGATTGTGATTTCATTGAAACAAAATATTTCTATCATGTACCTACACAATCAAGTCGTCAGGGGGAGATACAGGAAGTAGATGAATTGGATTGGTTGAGCCCTTCTATCAGCGAGCTGCCGCAGTCTCCAGGGGTGCCTCACGTACCCCTGTCATCGTCCACCACCTCTTCCCAAATCCCAGCTATGTCATCTCATGTGCCTCATGCACAAGTGCTACCTAAGCCTACCCACGAGTCAGGTAGATTGCCCGCTCCGGACTACGACGACGATATAATACAGTCAGACCTCACACGGAAACCCCAAGGATATTCTTTAGTGGAGACTCTGGTAAGTACACTTTCACCTGAGCCAATTTCTTTGGATATGATGCCTTCTGACATTGATGTAGGATCTCCAGTGACCCCTATTCAAGTTTTTCCAGATCGCTCCACTCGGGGAATCCCCCGAAAGTGGTTCACTCCAGGTCATGATCGCAGGACCAAGAGGTACCCTATTGTTGATGCCATTAGGGGGAGTATGTCTGCATCAGCTCGAGCATTCTTTTTTTGCAGTGTATAATAAGGATATTCCTCGCAATGAAAAAGAAGCCTTAAAATCATAGAATGGAAACATGCTATGGAAGTAGAGATGAGTGCCCTACAGAAGAAAGAAACCTGGAAGAAATGTGACTTGTCGCCCGGGAAGAAACCTGTTGGTTGCAGATGGGTGTATACAATTAAACATAAGGCTGATGGTTTGATTGAAAGGTGTAAGACTAAGTTGGTGGCAAAAGGTTATACTCAGACGTATGGCGTGGACTATTCAGAGACTTTTTCTCTAGTAGCCAAAATTGACACAGTTCGGGTCATGTTCTCGTTGGCTGCGAATTTAGATTGGCATCTTCACCAGTTTGATGTGAAGAACGCTTTCCTGCACAGTGACTTATCTGAGGAGGTGTATATGTCTCCTCCGCCTGGTTTTTCTACCGAGTTTCGTTCCCATAAATTGTGCAGACTACGCAAGGCGTTGTATGGTTTGAAGCAGTCACCCAGAGCTTGGTTTGGGAGATTTACGATCATTATAAAGAAGTGTGGGTACATCCAGAATAACTCCGATCATACCCTATTTCTGAAGCGACGGCCCCAAGGCATCACTTGCCTTATTATCTATGTTGACTACATGATTATCACAAGAGATGATGTTGGTGAGATAGAAGAATTAAAGAAAAGTTTGTTCCGAGAGTTTGAAATGAAAGACTTGGGAATACTAATGTATTTCTTGGGGATAGAAGTGATGAGGTCTAGGAAGGGAATTTATATATCTCAGAGGAAATATGTTCTTGATCTTTTGGTTGAGACAGTGTTGTTAGATTGCAAGCCAGTTGACACATCTATGGTGTTTAACCATGGATTGAAGATGGTAGAGGGAGCTGAACTAGCTGACAAAAATCGATACCAACACTTGGTGGGAAAATTGGTCTATTTGGCATACAAACGACCTGATATCTCGTATGCAGTAGGGGTGATGAACCAATTTATGCACAACCCTCAGAAAGACCATATGGAGGCAGCTTTCAGAATTTTGAGATACTTGAAAGGATCACCAGATACTGGAGTTATGTATTCTAAGATGGACATTTGGACATTGAAGCTTACACTGATGCGGATTGGGCAGGTAGCTCTATGGATAGATGCTCTACTTCATGGTACTTCACTCTTGCTGGAGGGAATCTTGTCACTTGGAGGAGTAAGAAGCAGATCGTGGTTGCGAGGTCTAGCGCTGAGGCAGAATTTTGAGGTATAGCTAGAGGGGTAACAGAGATTGTGTGGCTTATAAAATTGATGACTGAGCTTGAATTTTTGCTCAGGCACGCGTGCCCTTTGATGTGTGATAACAAGACAGCTATCCACATATCAGAGAACCCAGTTCAGCATGATCGAAGCATGTGGAGATTTATCGACATATCATTAAAGAGAAGATTGAGGAGAAGATTGTAACACTTTCATTTGTGAGATCAGAAGACCAACTAGCAGATATCTTGATGAAGGCAGTTAATGGTCGGTCATTCCAAGGAGTATTATCCAAGTTAGGCGTCGGACATCCACTACCTAACTTGAGGGGGAGTGTTTCGGAAAGGATTTGATCAAATCCTTTCCATGTTTAGTGATCCCTATAGGGATCACATTCCTTATTGTTAAGGATTCTAGTAGAGGAGTAAATCATGTAAAAGACTCTATATATACTTGTATGTACGAGAAGAAAAACACAAAAACTGGAAGAGCTCTTCCCGTGGAGTAAGCTATTGCCGAACTATGTAAACATCGTATTCTTTATAATTCCGTATATATTTCTGTTTAATAGCACATACCCCCGAAAAAACCCAAAAAATTATAAAAATTGAGAGAGAGAGCAGAGCTACAAGAGTGGCTCAGGGAGAGTGGAGAGCGACAATTGAGGTTGAAAGAGAGAGAAGAGCGGCTGAAAAGAGTTGATAAACTGTGAGATCTGTTGGAAGGATTTGTTTCAACCTGATAACGACTAAAATGATATTGTACTGTTATAAAAACCAACCAGCAGTAAGCAGCAGATAAGGGAAAACCAGCAATGACATAACAATGAAGAACTGAGTCTTGTTGGCTTGAATGAAGTTAAAATAAAAACAATTGATATGTTTATATGGTTACCTCTGAGTATTGATTACCACTGAGTCTTGTTGGCTCACGAACCTACGTGCATTTTCTTACAGAGCAGAGAAAATTTTCGTTACAGTGCCCTCTGTCCCAAAATCATGACTTCACTACTGCAGGCACGCATTTGTAAAGCTAGCACAAGACACATGATAGTGGTTTTGTGAAAAAATATCATTTTTACCGTAATTATGGATGTACTCTCTCAGGATCTACAAGATGAAGTACCATGGTGTATGTTGTTTGCGGACGATATTGTCTTAGTGACTGAGATGAAGGAGGAGGTCAATGCTAAGTTAGAACGCTGGAGAGAGACATTAGAGAATAAGGGCCTCCGATTGAGTCGCTCAAAGACGGAGTATATGGCATGCAACTTTGCCAATGAAACGAAGGAAAGTAGTACGGAAGTTATGATTGCGAACTAGAGCCTACAACAGAAAGATAGTTTCAAATATCTAGGATCCATCATACAAAAGGATGGATATGTGAAAGGCAACATTGTCCATCACCTTAAGGTTGTATGGATGAAATGGCGGTCGGCTACTGGAGTGTTATACGATAAAAAAGTCTCACTCAAGTTAAAAGGAAAATTTTATAGAATGGTTATACGACCAGCGATACTCTACGGGTCAGACTGTCGGGCTATGAGTCTTTTACATGTGCGGGAATTTGAAGTGGTAGAGATACGGATGCTAAGGTAGATGTGTGGTCACACAAGATTAGACAAGATTCCAAATGCAGTATTTAGATATACACTTAGTGTTGCATCTATAAGTGCCAAACTGAGGGAAGGAAGATTGCGATGGTTCAGCCATTTACGCAGAAGGAGTTTGAATGATCCAGTCAGGGCAGTCGAAGGATTACAAGTCGAAAGGCGATGAGGGCGCGGAAGACCAAAGCGGACATGGGATGAGCAGATTCAGTTAGATTTAGTAGGATTGAATCTCTCCGAGGACATGACCTCTGATAGGATGAGCTAGAGATGCAGTATTACGGTTAAGGATACATAAGACTTTATAGAGTAGCTATTTGCTTATTGATCTCTAGACTGATAGGTATTTCATTATTTAGGTGGATCGTTATTTGCGTAGGCATGCATCTATTTCGGTATGAGCATAAAGGTATGGTTGGGGTAAGTAGGTATCTCAGTTATACTTGTTTCTCCTTTTATTATTATTTTTATTTTATTCTCTTTATTATTATTATTTTGTTATTTTTTATTTCTTTTTTCTTTTTTTAATTTTACTTTATTTTTTTTCTCGAGCTGAGGGTCTCTACGGAAACAATCTCTCCATCCTGTTGTCGGTGGGGGGTATGATTGCGTACATCATACTCTCCCCAGACTCTGCCTAAGAGCGTGATTCACTGGGTATGTTTGGTTTGGTTTGGTTTAATGGGGTTCGGGGTTGAGGGAGCGTGCAGTGAGAAAAATACTGCAAACTATGCAGTCCATACGTGGTAACGTGGGATTGGTGCGGCAGGTGGGCTTTGCGTTCAATATTTTTGCACAGGCCCGCTGAGCGCCCAATCTCATAGTGACACGTAGGGGCTGCATAGTTTGCAGTATTTTTCTCACTGTATGCTCGCCTCTTTCGAGGTTCGGGGGTGTGCGGTGATTAAGTTATCGCACACTATGCAATGTCCAGGTGACAGTATGAGATTAGTGCGGCAGGAATGCGTGTGTTTAACACCTTTTTGCTGTCCACTGACACTTTCAAAACGGCATTTTGGACTTCCCTTTTTAATAATAATGAAGTTTACACTTTTACATGAAAATATAAGATGTGTATTTGATTCAGTTTCAATCTTTCATTATATTCAAAAAAAAATATAATATACAGTTTTTCTATGATCTCATTCCTAATGGTGGCTAACGTTTTAATTGTGGCTACAGCGTGCTGCTGGTGCTGGGATCTTCTTCCTCTTCCATCCATTTCCGTGAAAAGAACAGTGGACGGAAAAACAAAATTTGGGGTTGGTGTCTCCTTTCCTAAAAAAACGAACAAAAAAGTAGATTAAGCCATAGAAGCGGGATTCAGTTTTATTTGTATTTTTTTCATTCATTGGACGTGGAACTGACAAAATGGATCATTTGAGGTAGAGAGTGGCAAACGGTCCGGGCTAAACAGGCTAAACGGGCTTTCCGCCCGGACCGGACCGTTTAGCCCGGACCGTTTAACCCATTTCGGAAAACGGGCGGATACG
>JAOYMZ010001398.1:0-40931 GCA_025802335.1 Pinguicula primuliflora | reverse complement strand
CTTAACAAACAAGCTCGGTTCGTTCGTTAAGCTTAACAAACAAGCTCGGTTCGTTCGTTAAACTTAACAAACAGAGCCTGAACATGGCCTGTTCGTTCGAGCTCGGTTCGTTTACAGCCCTAGTTTCTAGTTTTCTTTCTACAGCAGCAATGAAGTGGGATGAAGATCTACACGAATGTTGTTGCCTGCATAGATGTGCTTAAAGGAAGCCGTGCATACCCCTGAAATTGCCAGTGGCTTCTACATGAAGCAATGAAGTGGGATGATGAACTACATGAATGATGAATCCAGAACAAAATGATGGAGCAGCTGAATTTCCTCAAGCCCTTTATTGTGCACTTGATGTTCAATAATGAATCATCAGCTATACATAGCATATACGTATTGTTTGAAGTAGAGTAAGTCTCTTTTTTTTGGTAAGAGAAGTAGAGTAAGTCTCTAGTAGTCCAATGTTCCATGAGTAACAGGATAAAGGATTGTACCACAAACAATGAAAATCACTCATGCATGAATTTATGGATTGTTTTACCATTTTACTGTATTTTTTATTTTGTTCGAGAAGTCGGTCGTCTAGGCCGCTTAGGTGCCACCTAGTTAGTGGAATGTCGCCCTCCGTATTGCTCGAATTGTCTCTTAGGCCGCCTATAAGTCCGCCTAGGTAGGCGCCTAGGTCGCTTAGGCACTGAGCGACCCTTGACCACTTAGGGTCCGCCTAGCACTTCGTCAAATACTGATTTTTTTCGCCATCATATAATAATCTGAACTATAGAAAGAATTTGAAATTTTCGATTTTTAACGTAGAGCAAAATAAAGGAGACGTGTCGTGTGAAAGATTTGAAAGAAAAGATTGAAGAACAAATGAAAGGAATAGGACTTGAAGATACCGATGACTTTGATAGTTACAATTTGTGTAATCTTTACAAGCATATATAGAGTGATTTCTTGAGTCCTAGAAGGTAAGAAATCTCCTACCATATTTATCATATCTACTTTACATACATATCCAATCATTGAGCGAATCTCTTGTGTGATTTGATTACGATACTTTGACCTCCTTAACACCTCCCCGCAAGCTAGCAGGTAGGGACCGAACCGTTAGCTTGTCTCTAAGATTCAAGAAGCGAGAAGTGCCCCATCCTTTAGTAAAGATATCAGCGACCTGATCCTTTGTAGGGATGTACTTGAGTTGAATATCCTTGTTCTTCACCTTTTCACGAATAAAGTAATAGTCAACTTCGATATGCTTCGTGGCCAGTGACATAGCACCCATATTATCGTACCAAATCACAGGAGTCTGTAATAAAACGATGTGGAGATCTTTAAGCATCATCGTGTCCAATATAGATCAGCTGTAGTGTGAGTTAGAGCTCGATATTTCGCTTCAGTACTAGATCGGACTACCACATTCTGCTTCTTGGCAGTCCAAGAGATCAGGTTGGACCCCAAAAAGACACCAAATCCTGAAGTAAAGCAACGGTCCTGTCTATCTCCTGCCCAGTCAGCATCACAGAAAGCCTCAAGTGTAAGATTAGGAGAAGCTGATTTCGTGAACACAAGACCATGGTTGATGGAACCCTTGAGATACCGAAGGACTCGTTTGACTGCTTGCCAGTGACATAAAAGTGGCTGCTGAAGATATTGACATAACTGATTAACCTGAAAGGCTATCTCCGGTCGAGTGAGAGTGCAGTACTGAAGAGCTCCCACTGTACTCCGATATATAGCAATCTCCGTAGGAGAGAGAGGATCTCCTGTTAAATCCTTAGCTCGTGTATCAGTGGAGGAGGGTGACTGCATTGGCTTTGCCCCAATCATCCTCGTCTTCTCCAGCAGCTCATATATGTACTTGCTCTGTCCAATGTGTAGATAGTCGCGATCCCGGGTCACATGCATCCCTAAGAAGTAGCTGAGCTCACCCATATCACGAAGTTTATACTGAGACTGAAGAAACTCTACGAGGACATGAATCGCTTTTTGGTGTGTTCCAGTGATCAGGATATCATCAACATATACAAGAACATAAATATGGACACCCGACTGATGAAAGGTGAACAGAGAAGTATCCAACTGAGAGCACTGAAAGCCATACTCAAGAAGACTGTTGGATAATTTTACATACCACGCCCGGGGTGCCTGCTTGAGCCCATAGAGAACTTTATGAAGACGACAAACATGATCGGGATAAACAGATGAGACAAAGCCTGTAGGTTGCTCCATATAGACCTCTTCAAGGAGAATGCCATTCAGGAAGGCATTAGAGACTAGAGGTAAAAATCGGTGCGGTACCGCACCGCACCGCCCCGGTGCAGCCCGCACCGTTTACAGAGCAAACCGCGCTGTTTAAAACCGCACGGTTCGCGGTTTCCCGGTGCGGTGCACCGGAAAACCGTGACCCGGCCCGAAAGCAAATCCAGATCGGGTTAAATTTTAAAATAAATTCAAAAAAACAAAAAAAAAACAATTGAACTAATAATATTCTGACACGCGTCTTTTTTTAAAAAAAATTTTAACTCTGGGCTTCGAATTTTATTCGAAACCCATTGGGGCTTCGAATTTTATTCAAAACCCATTGGGGCTTCGAGTTTTGTTTAAAAACCCAATAAACTTTGGGCCTCAAATTTTGTTCAATTTCCAAAGCCCGTTTTACAAAACAAAAATTTATCTTGCTTTTTTTAAACTAACACCCCCTCATCCTATATTTATAGGAAGGGAGAAGTCCGATGTGGGACATTTGCATTTTGCAATGCAAATGTCCCACATCGGAAGAGGGAAGTGGGATCCACTTCCCTCTTCCTATAAATATAGGGGGAGTGATGTATTTTCCTTATAATAAAAATTAATTTTAATTTTAATTTAAATTTAAATATTTAAAATTAAAAAATATTTAAAATGTTTGAGTTATGATTGGGTCCAGCCTTGTTTTGGCGGGCCCAACCTTTGGAAAAAAAAATTAAAAATTTTTAAAAATTGTTTTAAAAAAAAAGATAATACCGGCGGTGCACCGCCGGTACCGCGGTGCGGAAATCTCCGCACCGTTGCACCGCACCGCCGGTGCACGGTGCACACCGGCTCCGCACCGGCGGTGTGGTGCCCAATTTTCACCTCTATTAGAGACATCAAGTTGACGGACTGACCACCCGAACTGCACAGAGAGACAGAGAAGTATCCGAATAGTATATGGTTTGATAACAGGGCTGAAAGTCTCCTCATAGTCAAGACCATATGTTTGTTCAAAGCCACGTGCCACTAAGCGAGCCTTATAGCGTTCCACAGACCCATCAAATTTAGTCTTGATCTTGTAGACCCACTTATTCCGAATGACATTATGATTTGCAGGTCGGGGACAGAGAGACCACGTGGAATTAGCAATTAATGCATCATATTCCTCTTCCATAGCATTGCACCACTCTGGAGAAGACTTGGCCTGTAGGTAAGTGGATGGCTCTCGAAGAACCTGCACACTAGTCACAGGATATTTGGATGCATAGTACATATGAAAATCAGAGAAGGATTTGGGCTTGAGAGACCCAGTCTGACTCCGAGTAACTGGACGGGATGAATTATGGGGGATAACAAGACTCTGAGCATCTGATGAAGAAGAAACCTCGATATCTGAGTTGCCATGTGATGAGTCCAGTGCCCCTGACTGTCCTGAATGTAATCTGGATCCCGAGACAGCAGGTGGGTCAAGGCCCGGAGACATACCAGCTGATGTCCCGGGAGCCATCTCCATCCGATGGGTCAGAACACCCTGAGTATCACACGGCAAACCTGTAATGGAGGGGACCCATGGGGCATCAGTTAATGGCGTCACAACCGTAGGTGGGTCAAGGCTTAAGGGCATACCACCAGCTGTGATGGGATTAACTGATGCTACAGGGGCTAAAGTAGAAGACAAGTCTAACTCAGGAGCATGCATAGGTGAGATATGAATACCTGTGGAAGGCAGCAATACAGGTGAGGCCGCGCCGTCAGGGACCGTGTCAGTGGCCGTCCCAGAAATACTCGGAAAGTTTCCCTCATCAAAAATGACATTTTGGGATATGTAAACTCATTGGGTGAGAGGTTCATAGCATTTATATCCTTTGTGGTTAGTGCTATACCCTAAGAACACACATTTTTTGCTTCGAAACATGTATTTGGACGTGTTATAGGGCCGTAACAGAGGGTAACACGCGCAGCCAAACACTCTAAACAGAGAGTAGTCAGGGCTAATCCCATGAAGTAAGAAAAATGGGCTGTCATAACCAAGTAGAGGTGTCGGCAAACGATTAATAATGTAATTAGCAGTAAACATAGCATCAGGCCAGAAAGTACGGGGTAAGCGTGCTTTTGATAAAAGACATAAACTCATATCTACCAAATGACGATGCTTACGTTCTGCAACCCCATTTTGCTGTGAAGTGTGTGGACAAGATATACGATGCAAGATTCCATGTTTAGCCAGAAAGGATTTAAACGCGTTAGACACATACTCACCACCGCCATCACTCTGAAATTGTTTAATCTTGCAAGAAAACTGATTTTCCACAAGTGCTTTAAAATCGACAAAATATTTAAAGACATCAGATTTGTGAACGAGTGGATATATCCATGAAAAACGTGAGAAATCATCAATGAAAACAACATAATATTTAAAACCAGTATTGGACGGTACAGACGATGTCCATACATCAGAGTGAATCAAATTCAAAGGATACTCAGAGTAACGTTCAGAGGAACCAAATGGCAACTGTTTTCCCTTTCCTAGTTGACATGCTTCTCAGAAATCTAAACAGCTAGATCCTAAAACTAGGTAATTTATTAAACTGAATTAAACGACTAATAATGTGAGCAGCTGCATGACCTAATCTTGCATGCCAGTTATTAAATGACGCCTTCACACCAACCATACCCATCAATGCGCACTTAAGATTTGAGGTATTCGACAGGTCCACTGGATACAGTCCATTGACACTAGGTCCTTGTAGGAGCGTCCTCCCCGTTTTGTTGTCCTTCACAAGGTAACCATATTTAGTTAAAACAAAGAAACAATTTTTATCCCAACAAAAATTGTGAATAAAAAGTAGCTTAGCAAATGCATTTGGACAGTGAAAGACATTAGAAAGTGTAAGTGAGCCAGATGGAGTGGGATATGTCGATGAACCAGTGTGCTGAACTTTCATAGTTTCTCCATTACCTACAGCGACCTCATTCCCTCCAGAGTAATGTTCCTGCAATGTAAGATTAGCCAAATCATTAGTAATATGATTATTTGCCCCCGAATCTGCAAACCACATGCCATTATCGAAGATTGCATTAGATTGTGCCGCCATTGCCATAAGTTCGGCGGGTGGATGTCGTCCCAGAAAGGTGTAGTCCATACGATTAAAATTGTCTAGGGCAGTGTGACTGGTATTTCCGCAAATTTGGCACGCATATGGATTAACTCCGGTGGAATCTGCAGTGGGCTGCCCATAATGGGCTCGAGAAACTGAAAAGGGGCCTATTTTGTTTGAAGGCTGTCCGGTAAACTAATTTGGCCCAAGATTCACTGGCCAACTACTTATCACTCATCTTGCTCCAATTCCTGGCCCAGGATTCGCCGACTCTCGTTGTCCAATTCTTGATGATGGATACCCAATTTTGTTTCGCCGTGAATCCCCTACCAAAAAGTCTCCATAGCGTCGTGAACTCGAGGGAAACCGCCCGGAATTCAACCTTCCTCGTCCAAAGTTACGATTGCTATATCGTCCCCCATTCGGAGAGCGTCCGCGACCGCCCCTGTAGAATCCCCAACCGGCAGATGCATACACTCGTGGGTTGCCGAATTCCAACGTATCTTTTGCAGACCAGAGAGCGACAGAGTCTGGGTCTTGACTAGCAAGAGCTCCAATTAACATTTCATAGGTGAGTAATTCACCTTCAAATTCTTCCATCGAAAGAGGGGCGCTTCTCCGGGCAAATGATATGTGTGGGACGAACATCTGAAAAGCAGAAGAGAGACCGCCAGCAATGTAATCGATCAATTCATCGTCAGTAATGGTTTGGCCAGCCGTAGATAACTCGGCGCGCAGCAATTTTGCGGAATTAAGGAACGCTGTACAATTTTGGGATCCCTGCTTTAGATTCTGGAATTTCCTCTTCAGATTCAGCATCCTGGATGAGTTTCTGGGAGAAAACCGTCGTCCCAATTTGTCCCACACGGCATGAGCATTCTGAAGTCCGTAGGTTTCTGGGATGAATACTGCTGGTGTTTGAATACTGCAGATCTGTACACTTTGATCTGAGTTTCTCAAGGAACAGAATTTACGTGAATTGCTGTTCTTTCAGGACTCGAATGAGTTACACTTCAGACGAGTAAGCAGGGAAGCAAGTCTCTGAATCTTAACACTTGATTCAAGACGGAATTGGATCTAACTGCGTGAGCAACATAAACTCCGATACCATGAAAGATTTGAAAGAAAAGATTGAAGAACAAAGGAATGGAATAGGACATGAAGATACCGATGACTTTGATAGTTACAATTTGTGTAATCTTTACAAGCATATATAGACTGATTTCTAGAGTCCTAGAAGGTAACAAATCTCCTACTATATTTATCATATCTACTTTACATACATATCCAATCATTGACCGAATCTGTTGTGTGATTTGATTACAATATTTTGACCTCCTTAACATCGTCAACTGAGCCTAGTCATGTCCCCAATTTCAGAAGACAATTTTGTAAAAACTTTAGCGTTCGAACCACAACTCTTCTATTCAGTTTCATGATGGTCGGTGATGATTCGCCGTTAACTCGGTAAGAATAGATAGATCTTCATTTTCCCATCAAATTCTTACCCTCCCAATCGGGGTTTAATGACGAGATCGAACAACCTCTACACTTTAGCGAAAGAAAAGCTTTGTCTTGTACTTAGTGCCCAAAAACCGCTACTTGGAATTGAAGCTGCCGATCAAATTTAGAGAAAACGGATCTCAATTTGATAGCTTGTCGTCTTTAGTATATTTTTTTTTATTGGTGATGCTTGATTGTTCATTCCGCAACTATGGCAGGCACGAGCTTTTGAGTATGGTGAGGAAGCACTCAAAGTCGATTGGGCCAACCACATTGGATGAGGAGGAAAAAGACGATGTCGAACTGGATGGCCCATTCTGGCAGGACATGATTGATTTGTATTTTGTTCGCAGTAGGAAGTCCAGGGGCCGGGAGGATGATGATCTCATATTCTTCGTCAGGAAAATGGGAAGATTGTTAGCTTTATTTTTTATTTTTTAGATTGTTAGCTTTATGAGTTGGAAAGTCTTTGCTTGTTTGGTTAATCGCATTCATTACTAATGAACTTGCAGGTGCAAGGACCTGGCAACAATGGTGATGGCAATTCTGAACACTTTATATGTAGGTGGGGACGTAAGGTAAAAGAACAGTAGAGTAAATAGTAGACTGCTACATTTGTTTTAGTGTGGAATGTGGATGTAAGGGAAAATAATATACACCACCCCTTTTCACACAAACCTCCATACTTTTATTAGTGAGCACACACACATATTGGTATGTGTGAGGTCCACTGTGCATGAATGTGAGTGGAGGTGGTGTGTGACGTGTTGTGCAAGCATACACTTTCAAGTTATAATACAGTGCTAGAGCAAAGGTTAGATCCACAAGGAGGGGGTTCAAATCATGCAACCTATATCAGCATCTATCAAAGTAACCTACAAATTCAGGAGTGCATAACTTTTAATCTACAATTCAGAAATGAGCAAACTAAAATTCTACAGATAGCTAAGGAAGTGTAGATTAATTGTTATGAAGGCAACTAATCCAGATTCACAACCACAAGAAGATATGAGAAGAAATGGAGAGATAACTCAGGGTTTCGGTTTCTTGCCTCACCTAAACAATGCTCTTGTCTTAAATCCATTTCAGTTACTATATTGCTTAGTTTAAAACCCACAGAACCCATAACCATCCTCCATCCAGAGAAATGGTTCATTTCATCCAACTTAGAGGTAGGTTAGGGATAATACCCCAAGGACGGCCAATTGGAGAACATCACCGGTCCTGTTCTTATATGTGGTACTGCAAGTTAGGGGTAATACTCCAAGGACGGCAGTTTGTAACATGCTTTCGTAGAATTCATGAGCCTATATGGTCGAAGTGAACATGAACCACCTAGATGTGCGTAAACAATCAGGCCGAATCATTCAAACAGTTAAGCATAGCATGAAACAAAAATAAACGAAGTAAAAACTGAACTAAAACTTCATTAAAAGTGATTAAGCAAAGTTTAGGCTCGGCTCAACCGAGCCCCAAGTCTACAAAATTAGTTCATGCTCGAGGCATGAGCCACAGGAAGCTCAAAAACACAGTAACAACTTAATTCCATGGCAGGATGTAAGCAGAATGAAGGTTCTTCAACTGGATCTGGTTTTTCTTTTCTCCACTCTCGGCGCCTCCGATCGATTATCAGTGTGAATGAGAATTGTTTTTCATGTCTAGGGCAATCTCCATGTCGAATTC
The DNA here is from genome assembly GCA_025802335.1 of Pinguicula primuliflora. Taxonomy (NCBI): domain Eukaryota; kingdom Viridiplantae; phylum Streptophyta; class Magnoliopsida; order Lamiales; family Lentibulariaceae; genus Pinguicula; species Pinguicula primuliflora. The sequence continues at coordinate 32,427 of JAOYMZ010001398.1, read as the reverse complement.
TAGTCTTGCCCTTCGAGCCAAATGAGAGATAGGAATTTTTGATGGGGGCAAAACTATATTTGCTGATACAGTTTTGTATCTCATCACATTTGGTCCCCAAACTGGGTCTTGACGAGTCCAGGTGCTTGTGTAGCCTGAATGAGCCTTGATCCTGAGCTCGTGGGCTATCTTCTGGAAAAAGGTCAGATCCATCCATGCACCAGGGTGAGAGTTGTGCACCAACCCAGGGACAAGACTGTCACTGTACCAGCATAATGCCTAGTTTGCTGAATATGCATATAAGTCCTTGTTCGCTGCCTTTTTATTCTATGATCCCTCTGCAATATTGTAGATAAGGTCGAGAGGAATATCCCTGTGCAAGGGCAGGATGACCTTTGATCTGGTCTGCGAGATATACCACTTGAACGGTTGCAGATCATGTTCTCACCCTCTTTTCCTCTTTTGGCAAAACACCTTTAGAGGTTGTTGGTGATCTTTGCCCGATTTGGAGAAGCTGCAGTCCCCTCTTTTTTTCGGATCCAAGCCTTGTGTGTATCACACGAGCACATGTTCCACTTGACCCTTGAACTCGACGTTGTGCACTTTAGATCACAATTCTAACACTTAGCTGAATTCCTCCTTTTTGCACTCTAGTGGCATTTTACTAAATTTGCTGCACTGTGGGATGTTGCTCTGAACTGGACCATGGCTTGATCATGAAATTGAGCATAGACACCGAGTGTGCACTTCATCAGTCAAATGAAAGCATCTGGTTTGGAGTATATTCGCCAGGTTTCATGCAGTTATTCGCCAGAAGATAGCTAAATATACTCTAGCACCTGAATTTTGGCATTTCTGCTCATTTCTTCACAACTCTGCATAGTTTCACCTTGTTCTGCTCATCCTTGAATATACTGATCTACATTGACACAATTAAGCACAGATTAAGGCATATAGGGAGTGATTAGAGCAAAATATACTAAAAAATGATAAACTAAAGATGAGCAAAAAATGATATAATTTTAGCTTATCAGTGTGGAAGTACGCAAAGGGGTGGTGTATAGCATTTTCCGGATGTAAGGTGGAAGATATGCAAAGACCTTGTGCTCTCTTTATTTTAAACTATTTTAAGTATAGTCTTTGATTATATGCAATAAGTCGATCCATTGATTTGGGAATGTGTTTCCATGCTCGATGATAAATAATTCAATAAAGTGAACAATCCTGCGTATGTGGTGACTCAAGATTGGTATCAATGTTATATGGTTTTCTTGGCTGCGTTTATTGATTATGATGTAAATTTTATCATATATAACTCGTTTACCTTTTTTTAATAGCTGAAGGGCTTAGTTCGTGACAGTTCAACAACCATAGATTGGAGACGTTCTTGTTATCTAAATTTAATTGCTCATACATCTTTCAGTGTGACTGTCGCAATATGAAGGTAATTATCAATATACAAACAATATGCAAGTAATTATAACTGTACAAACAGTATGCAGGTAATTATAACTGTACATACCAAAGGTAGGAGTAAGCATTTTTTCGAGTTTTATCTTGTAAAGTAGAAAGGGCTCAAATTTTTACCAAATGATTCTTTAGCCTACTTATAATTTTCTCTCTTCATTACCCTTGCAGTCATTGAGTACTTCAACAATATCATGGTGGCCCAGGCAAAAGTTTATCCCCGATCTATAAGGTACCTGCAATTATATGCATACAGTTGCTTGCTATGAGGCTTAGTGCCTTTTACCATAAGTGGACTCAAAAGTTCGCCAATTTGATTCATTAGGCTATTTCAATTCAAACCTGCCTAAAATTTCCTCTTTGTTTTTCTGTAATGTTGAGAAGATGAAACGGCATGTGCTCTCTTTTTATCCACTATCCTCTCATAGCAATAATAACTTGTTGCCCAAATACATTTTTTCGTTCTGTACTTTGTTTCCTTTTATAAATTATTTTCACTTCCTTCCTGCTTTGACGCACTCTTGTCTGACTTTGATGCACTTCTTATTCTGGCTCACATTTGTTGAAGTACACGAAGACATGCAGAATGAAGATCCAGCAAGCAAGCAAGAGAGCAGAATTCAATATTCGGAGCAGAGGGACAAGAACATTGGCTACAACAACTAAGTCGTGTTTCATTAGTATATTGTGCTTTTACTTCACTCATTTTCTTGTATTTCTCTTCCACATTTATATGTACATATCCCAGCCCAATGGGCCTTGCACTTGTATAAAACAAAACTTGTACACAGTTTGAATGAAGTGAGACAATTTATCATCTATCGTTCTTCCGGAGCTTATTCTGTGGCACGATTCTTGTTGGTCGATCAGTGGTTCTGTGTAAGTGTATCTAAACCAACATTGTTTGTTTTTGGTGTCTGTCTTGCATATTCTGATTATTCTTGGCGTTCAAGATTGTATCGGAGCAGGGTGGGTTTATTATTGATCTATCTTTGTCTTCTTCCTTGATCATATTCTGCTGCTGCTAATCTCTGTTGACGATTTATCTGTTCTTCATCTGCCGTCAAATTTCTGTAATTCAGAACTTAGTTGACGAAATAGTGTTTTTTTTCTCTTGGTCTCTGCTATTGAATCCTGTTGATAAACTTGCTCTCTTCACTTGAGTTTCTGCACGTTTCTCTATAAATCTCTTCCTCTTCAGTTTATTCACGAAACCAAGGCCAAAGTTTTTCATCATGAGTGGTAAGGAAGATGCTGGGAAAACTGCAGAGGACAATGTCCTAGCTCAGAAGAGTGTTGGGTCCGAAAATTCATCTGGGAGGAAAGGTTCCTTTCGCTTACGCGACTCTGACCATCCAGGGATGTCATTGGTTACCGTATTGCTAAATACCAAAAATTACCAGTCTTGGAGTAGAGCAATCAAGATGGCCTTAGGGGCAAAAGGCAAGGAAATTTTGATAGATGATTCCTTTGAACCTCCCGCAGACGAGACCTCTGATGAGTATCGAGCATGGAAGAATACAGATCTTATGGTGGCATTGTGGATTTACAATTCCATCAATAAGGAAGTTCTGGAAGGTTTCCCTTATACAACAACTAGTGCAAAGGACCTATGGATAGAGCTAAGGGAAAGATTGGGTAAGTAAAATGGTCCTATGATTTTTTGACTTCGAAAGGAGATAGCTTTAATCAAGCAGGGAAATGATTCTGTAACGAGGTACTACAACCGACTGAAGGGGTTATGGGATGAGCTGGATATTGCCAGACCGATGGCTAAATGTAGATGTGGAGTTATGATGGCTCATGTAGAAGAGGAGAGAATTATGAAGTTCTTGTTTGTATTGAATCCTGAATTTGAGCAGGTTTCCAGCCAGATTCTCGCATCTGAACCAATGCCAAGCTTGAATAAGCCGTACCAGTTGATCCTAACAGTTGAACAACAGAAAGAAGAGATAGCTGGTAAAACCAATTCTCCAGGCATGAATGAGCAAGGGGCATTGATGGTGAGAGCCTTCGATGGCTCCAAGGGAGGAAATGGCACGAGCTTCAGCAGAAAATGGCAGAATCCTGGGAACAGAATAAACATGAGAAGAGGAACCAACTTTTCAGGAGGCAAATCTGAGGCAAGATGTGATCACTGTGGAGTTATGGGCCACTTGAAGCCAGAATGCTTCAGGCTAAAACCGTGTGACTTTTGTAATATTAAAGGGCACTCAATGGCTTACTGCTACAAGATGAAGCAAAGGAAATAGTTGTCAGCTAATCAACATGCGCATATTGCCGCTTCTTCCATTGACATGACATCAAGTCCTCATGAGGATCAACTGAGTGTGGCAGACTTGGTGAAGCTGGTGCAAGCACAGAGCCTTCAATTGGAGGCCCTGAAGGATGCTATCAATTTTGGACAAGGCAGTTCAAGTCACATGGATTTAAGCGGATCCAAACACACAGGTAAAATTTTTTTACATGCCTTGTCTCTTTCATCTTTGATACAACCAGGAGCATGGGTGATAGACACCTGGGCGACTAGTCATGTGTGCAGAGATCTATCACTTCTGAATTCGTGCAGGAGATTACCTGCTGATCTTTCTGTTAAACAAGCTAACGGTGATGTTGCGTATGTTAGGTTGATTGGAAACAGTGCAATAAACTCATATCTATCTTTGCACAACGTTCTTTATACTCCAAGCTTTCATTTTAATCTGATATTAGTCTCTAAGCTGGCATATGATTCACATGCTTATTTGACTTTCTATCCATCATATTGTATTATACAGGACCTTCAGTCCAGTGAAGTGCTTGCCATAGGGAAGGTATTTCATGGTCTTTACATTTTGGACTCAAGCTTTGGCAGAAGGCTATCTGACCAGACTGTTTGTTTTGATGCAAGGAGTAGTTCTCGTTTTGGATTATGTAATGTTGGACGTATTGATATAGTTGATAATTATATCCTGTGGCACAATAGACTTGGGCATCCTGCTTTTGATGTATCGAAGAAACTAAATCTTTTGTCTGATCCACGAAAGTCTATGACACCATGTGATGCTTGTCATAAGGGCAAGCAAGTTCTTTCTCATTTCCCTTTGCATATTCCCCATACTTTGTTTGTTTTTGAATTAGTCCATGGGGACCTTTGGGGTCCGATGAACATCCCGTCAACAACAGGGGCTATATATTTTCTCACTTTGGTAGACGATTGCAGCAAATGTATTTGGATTTATCTGCTGAAGGAAAAATCCCAAGTTCCAGTTTTTCTTAAACAGTTTGTTAAAATGATTAAGATGCAATTCGGCTCATGCATCAAAGTTCTATGGACAGACAATGGTTTTGAATTTATTAATTCATCTTGTCGTGCTCTTACCACTTCTTTGGGAATTATTCATCAAACGAGTGCCCCTTATACGCCCCAGCAGAACGGAGTCGTTGAGAGAAAGCATAGACATTTATTAGACATAGCTCGAACTCTGATATTTCATTCTAATCTCCCTAAGCACTTCTGGGGTGATGCGGTTCTCACAGCCACATATTTAATCAACAAGTTACCTTCAGCAACTTTGAAGTGGAAGAGCCCACATGAGATTCTTTTCGGTTCATCAGCAGATCTCTCAAACCTTAGACCATTTGAGTGTTGGTGCTATATGACAAATACAAAATCATACAGAACGAAGTTGGAAGCCTATGCCTTTCGATGCATATTCCTTGGATACGTTGCCAGAAGTAAGGCATATCGATTGTATGATCTTCAAGGGAGAAAGGTGGCTATCTCACGGGACGTCATTTTTTTATGAAAACATATACCCTTATCAGAAATCCAGTTCTGTGGTATCTGATCAGTTGTCACCGCAGGATGATGGATCTCAGAATATTACCTTCATCCCTCTAACAGCCTTGGTACCTCATCATCAGACATACTCATCCGAGCAGTCTGCTCCAACATACCATAGTGCACCCATGTTTGAGACAAATGATCAAATAGAAATGTCTTCTGCTCCTCTCGTTCCAGGCAGCGAATTAGCAGTTATTCCAATCAGGGAAACGATGGCTCCAAACAATGTTGATCAATCAGCTGATAACAAGTGTCCTCAGCCTATTCGCAAAAGCACTCGTGTTACTTCTGCACCTAAATGGCATGCAGATTATGCAATGTGCTCAGGTGATGATTCCTTGACCCTTGCATCCGTGTGTCCGCTGACAGCTGCCAATACGATTGACCCTCACACATACAAACAAGTCATAATGCACCCTGAATGGATCAAGGCAATGGAAGATAAACTTTCGGCCTTACAGAAAAATCAGACTTGGGTTTTGGGACCGTTGCCATCAGGAAAGCACACCATTGGTTGCAAGTGGGTATATAAAACTAAATATCACCCAGATGGCTCTATAGCAAGGCATAAAGCACGTCTAGTAGCTAAAGGTTATAACCAGATTGAGGGGATTGATTTTCAAGAAAGCTTCTCGCCTGTGGCCAAGCATACGACTGTGTGTTTGTTGCTTGCAGTTGCAGTCTCACGAGGAGAAGGTATACATGGACCTTCCACCTAGCTACAAAGAAGGTTATCCAGGAGATGTGTGCATATTAAAGCGTTCAATATATGGGTTGAAACAATCTTCACGGCAATGGAACAAAGCTCTTATAGTGAGTCTCTTGGCATATGGTTTTTCTCAGTCTGTACATGACAACTGCTTGTTCATATTCATCAAAGGTGACATCTTTATTGCCCTACTAGTTTATGTGGATGACGTTCTTCTTAATGGGAATTCAGAAGTTGAAATTGAGTCTATTCGAGCTTATCTTGACAAAAAGTACAGTCTTAAGGATCTTGGGACGACCATATATTATCTTGGCTTGGAATTACTTCCTGTGTCTGGGGGGTTATATATTATCCAACGTAAATATATAGAAAATATTTTACATGACACTCAGCTGGTGGATGCCAAGACTGTTCCAACACCTCTTCCCCCAGGTCTGCGATTAGCGGTCAAAGATTCATCAGACTTGATGCCAAATTCCTCCACCTACCATGTTCTTCTTGGTAGGCTGTTGTACCTTAGCTTTACGCGTCCAGACATCAGCCACTCAGTCTAGCATTTGAGTCAGTTCATGCAGGTTCCTCGCACAGCACATTATAACGCAGCTTTACATGTAGTTCAATATCTCAAGGGATGTTCTCACCTCGGGTTGTTCTTCCCAACAAATAATCCCATGGTCTTAACGGGCTATTGTGATGCGGATTGAGCCTCTTGTCCGGATACACGACGATCTCTTAGTGGATATTTTATCAAGCTTGGACAGGCAACTATATCCTGAAAAACTAAGAAACAATCTGTGGTGTCAAGATCCTTCGCAGAAGTTGAATATCGCAGCATGGCAAGCACGGCGTTTGAACTTCAATGGATTTCCTACATTTTGCAGGATATCCATGTTCCTATTCCCTGTCCTATTCATTTATTATGTGGCAATCAAGTTGTCCTCTATCTCACTGCTAATCCTGTGTTCCATGAGCGGGCGAAACATGTCGAAATCGATTGCCATTACATTTGGGATTTGTATAAGGCAGGATTCATTCTTCCGCTATATATTCCTTCAGCTCATCAGCTTGCAGACTTATTCACTAAATCACTATCCCTACCAGTGTTCGAAAGTCTAATGGCCAAGATGGGCCTCGGTCTTTCGCCCCAGTCTCCATGTTGTAGGGGGGTTGTTGAAGTACACAAAGACATGAAGAATGAAGATGCAGCAAGCATGCAAGAGAGCAGAATTCAATATTCCGAGCAGAGGGACAAGAACACTGGCTACAGCAACTACGTCGTGTTTCATTAGTATATCGTGTTTTTACTTCACTCATTTTCTTGTATTTCTCTTACACATTTATATGTACATATCTGAGCCCAATGGGCCTTGCACTTGTATAAAACAAAACTTGTACACACTGGATGGTTCTAGAGACAGACAGTTTGAATGAAGTGAGACAATTTTTCATCTATCGTTCTTCCAGAGCTTATTCTATGGCACGATTCTTGTTGGCCGATCGGTGGTTCTGTGTAAGTGTATCTAAACCAACGTTGTTTGTTTTCGGTGTCTGTCTTGCATATTTTGATTATTCTTGGCGTTCAAGAACATTCTAGCTAGTTTGGTATTTTAGCATTCATTATTACAAGTTAGAATGATCTATTTAATTATGTAACTGTTTTCCATTTTTCGGTATATCAAAATTCCCCTTACTCATGACTTAAGAGTAATCATGTTCCTAGGTTGTGAAGAGTGTATATGCATCTCCAAGTCATGTTAACTTTCACTTGGATGCAAGGAAGTCGAGTCTTTCTCTTGCTACGTATTGTTGCCTGGCTATGAGTTTTATATTTATCTTCCTCTTGGTTGTTATTGTTTCAAATGTGCGTTCAGGAAGTGGAATCAACTTCAGCTTATCCAAAGATCTGTTTTGCTGTTGATGACTTTGATTCTACATTTGATGTCGTGGTAAGGAGCATAATGATTAGAAAAATGGTCAATGAGAAAATCCAAAAATTTAATCACTCTTTGATCCTCTTTTTCCCCCTTTTTTGCCTCCATATATCTGGCGTAGTGGCGTGGGACTAAGAACTATTATATTGCATTATATCGGGTTTTGCAATTTGTATAGTGTATGTCTTTTTTTTCTTTCGAGCTGAGGGTCTCCACTGAAACAATCTCTCCATCCTGTTGTGGGGTGAGGGTATGATTGCGTACATCTTACCCTCCCCAGACCCTGCCTAAATGCGAGATTTACTTGGTATGTTTGGTTTGATTTGGTTATAGTGCATGTCTTTTGGGTTTGTTATTCCATGTGCCTAAGTTTCTACCTGTCAAGGATGAGATTGCTGAAGATTGATGCTGATCATGCTTTGGTTTTTGGTCAATAATATCAGTATGTTGTAAAACGTTTTTGTTGGATATCAGTTTTGTAAAAACATGCGCTGGTTTGTTGTGTTGCCAGCTATACCTATGTTGTATAAACGTGTGAATGCTGAATGGAAAAATCACTTCTGTTCATATTCGAAATATCATTTCCTTCAAGAGAGGGTAAAATTCTGTTCTGAATAGAGAAGAAAAACTCTGTCTTCAAAATGGAGAAAACCAGTGTCTTTGTTCAGATCGAAACTCATATCCTTACAATAACATCAACTTCTCTAAACTAAGACCTTATTTTTTCTATCAGTCACAATTGCGATAGGAATGCAATTGCTGAAAATCAAGTCAAAATTCAAAGGAGACGTAAGATTCAAAGACACAAGAATGCAGAGAAATCACAAAGATAATCGAATCAGTGAAGGAAGACTTGTATATTATCGTCAATGAATTGAGAGTGTTACAAGATGACAGTATATATAGCCAATGTACAGCATCTATTCTGTCTAGATAATCCTATTCAATCCCTAATTTTAAGGATTCTAAAACTGCATCCCTGATTTTAGGGATTCCAACCTATTTTACCGGATTCTCAGGATTCCAGATCTTATGTGAAATCCTCCTCAATCTTCCTGTTAACACTTTCCCGCAAACTGATAGGGTCATCAGTTGACATTTCGTTTTCACTATCTCTTGCCAACTCTGTCTGGTTCACATCTTCCTTCATACACGAAGGAGGAGAGGTCAGCATAAGTTTTGATCTCAGAAGCTGAAAATGGGCAGTTCCAAGTCCCTTGGTAAATATGTCAGCTAACTGATCCTGTGTGCTTAGATGATGGATCTCTATGTCTTTGTTTTGAACCTTCTCTCTGATGAAATGGTAGTCGACTTTAATATGTTTTGTGCGGCCATGAAAGAGAGCACCTATGTTGTCGCACCACAGAATGGGTCGAAGCCGAAGGGAAACTTGAAAGTCTTTGAACAACATACGAATCCAATATAGTTCTGCTGTAGTTAGAGCCATTGCACGATATTCAGCCTCCGTGCTAGACCGAGAGACAATATTTTGCTTTTTAGCAGACCAAGATATGAGACAGGAACCAAGAAAGACACTATATTCAGTAGTAGATCGTCTGTCCACTTGATCACCCGCAAAATCAGAGTCACGGTAGGCTTGAAGTTGCAGTGTACCAGGTGAATACCAAAGACCAATGTCTGGTGTACCTTTTAGATACCTGAGAACACGCTTAGCTGCTCCCCAGTGACCGTTTGATGGGCTGTGCAGATGCTGGCACAGCTGGTTAACAGAGAAGGCAATGTCAGGTCTAGTCAGGGTGCAATATTGGAGTGCACCCACAGTTTGGCGATACACAGTGACTTCAGATGCTGAGAGGAGAACATCATCAGTAACCCGAGTTGCTCCTTTAGATGCTGAAGGAGATAGTGAAGGTTTTGCATTTCCCATCTTGACTCGATGTAAGATATCAAAGATATATTTAGATTGTCGAAGGCGAAGTCCAGTGGAGTCACGACTTGCTTCAATGCCTAGGAAATATCCAAGAGTTCCAAGGTCTCGTAAGCAAAATGTGTTCTGGAGATTTGTAAGGAGATGAGCTATAGCAGCTGATGGTGAGCCTGTGACTAGTATGTCATCAACGTAGACCAGAACACATAAATGAACAGCCTCAGCATGAAAGGTGAATAATGATGAGTCATTCAGAGAGCACTCAAATCCCAGATCAGTTAAGCAGTTTGAAAGGCGAACATACCATGCTCTGGGCGCCTGTTTTAGGCCACACAATGCTTTATGAAGTAGGCAGACATGATCTGGAAGTTGCCTTGACACAAATCCTGGTGGTTGCTCCATAAACATAGCTTCTTCAAGCTCACCATTGAGAAATGCATTTGATACATCAAGTTGATGAATCGGCCATTCAAACTGAACAGCTAATGCCAAGAAGAGACGAAGCGTTGCCATTTTAACAACTGGACTAAAGATTTCAACATAATCTAGTCCATACTCCTGTTCAAAGCCATGAGCCACAAGACGTGCTTTGTACCGTTCAAGAGTCCCATCTGATTTCTGTTTAATTTTATAGACCTATTTGCACCGAATAACTCTTTGATCAGGAGGACATGGACACAGCTCCCAGGTCTGATTTTCACCTAGAGCAGTTATCTCCTCCTGCATAGCAGCTGACCACTCTGGAGACAGTGCAGCTTGCTGATACGAAGTAGGTTCTTGAGGAATATGAACACTGACAAGTGCCTGAAAGGGATGACAAACAGAGCTATAGAGTAGATAGTCAGAATAGTTTTTAGGTTTCAAGGAACCAGTTTAAGACCGTGTTACACGAGTATTGGGAATCTGGACAGGGACAGGCTGTGGATCAGATTGCGAAGTGTCTGAACTAAGAAAGTCTTCAGAGGGTGAAGTGCTGGGACTAGGTGATGTATCAGGGGGTGTTGCATGTAAACCAGTGTCTGGGTGATCTGATATGGGTGAATCATCAGGAGAAGATATGAGTGAGTTATCCAAATGGACCTCAAACCTAAGAGTTCCTGGCGCAGAGGAGTTATCTGCACAGATCTCAGAAGATACCAGAGGTAAACAAGGTAAACTAAAACCAAGAGTTCCTGAGTCAGCTGCTGAGTTACCTGAAGATACTGCTGAGTTACCTGGAGAGGGAGATGCTGCAGGACCTGGTGTGATAGTGGAGAGTGTCTTTGACAAAGATGGGAAGGAATTTTCATCAAAGACAACATGACGAGAGAGGTAAGTGATCTGAGATGAGGGATCAAGGCACTTATACCCAGAGTGTTGTGAACTGTATCCCAGAAAAATGCATTTGGAGCTTCGAAATTGCAACTTATGAGTATTATATGGCCTAAGAAGTGGATAGCATGCACAACCAAAGGTACGAAATTAAGCATAGTCAGGAGGTGCTCCGAATAGACACTCAAATGGACTTCTATTGTGCAGTGTAGGAGTAGGCAGTCTGTTTATAATGAAGATGGCTGTTGAGCATGCTTCGACCCAGAATTTAGATGACAATCCTGATTGAGCTAGGAGAGTAAGGCCTGTTTCTACTATATGTCTATGTTTTCATTCAGCAAGGCCATTTTATTGTGGTGTATGTGGACATGAGATTCGATCTAAAATGCCAAACTTTTGAAGAGTAAGCTTGAATTGATTCGAACAGTATCCACACACCCCATCAGTTTGTAAAGCTTTGATTTTAAAGGTGAACTGATTCTCAACTAATGTACGGAATGTAATGAAGGTTTGATAGACATCAGACTTGGCTTTCAAAGGATACAACCAAGTAAACATAGTAAAATCATCTATAAAGATCACATAGTAATGAAAGCCTTTATTTGATGAAATAGAGGTTGACCACACATCCGAATGAACAAGTTCAAGTGGACTCAATGTAACTCGAGTTGATGCAACAAAGGGTAATCGTTTGTGTTTCCCTAACTGGCAAGGTTCACAAACAACATCAAGTCTTGACAAGCTGGTGCCCAAATTGAAACGAGAGACAATACTGCTAACAATAGGAGAAGAGGCATGTCCCAGTCTTGAATGCCAAATGGATAGAGTGGGTTTAGAATCAGTGATACCTATAAGCATAGTTTTGACTTCACCGGAAGAGGCACGAGAGTTAGGAAGCTTGATAGGATACATTCCTCCACTACTCGGTCCCTGCAGCAGGATCTCCCCCGTTTTGTTGTCCTTTCCAAAAAACCAGAGGTGGTAAGAACAAAGTAGCAGTGGTTATCAACACAAAATTTATAAGCAGAAAGGAGATTAGCAAAAGCATTAGGGCATTGCAGAACTTTAGATAGGTGAAGAGGTCTAACAGGATTGGCAACTTGTAAGCTGACAGTGTTCAAAATCTCTAAGCCCATACCATTACCAACAGCTACTGAGTCTGATCCAGAGTAGATTTGCTGCTACGCAAGAGGGACTGATTCATTTGCAATATGCTCATTGGCTCCACTTTCAATATACCATGTGTTGTCTGTGATCTCATTATTTACTTTAGCAGCCATGGCAGCAAGTTGAGCTGGAGGATGTCGACCTTGATAGGAGTAGTTCATTCTTTGATAACAATCCAGAGCTGTGTGATAGTACCTGCCACAGATTTGGCACTTGACTGCATCTGGTGATGGATCCAGAAGAGACTGGTTCTGTCCAAAATTATCAGGCTGTCCTGTAGAAAAATCCATCATTCCAGCATGGCCAGTTGGCTGCTGAGGCTTAGTAGAGTGTTCAAACATACGTCCACTTGGCTCAGTAGCAGCGGAGACCTGTCCACTCGACCGGCGCTGCACTCCCGTGTGTGAAGTTTGATAATGTGCTGGAAAACCATGAGTTCTAGCAGGACCAATGCTATGGCGGCCACGGCCACAGAATGAAGAACCACCTCGATAATTCTGTCCTCATCCAGACCTTGCTCCTGTTCTGAAGGAATTGCTAAAGAAGGCTGCTGGTTCTGGAACAATGGGGGCAATTTTGAGGCATAGGATCTCAGGCCTTTCTCGAACTTTTCCAAGGTCATGAATGAATCAGCTCTAAGCATGTTCACATTAGCAATGAACAAATCATACTGAGGGTGAAGTCCAGCAGAGATAAAGGAGATAACATCATCATCAGGTATATCAATTCCACTCAGTTTTAATTCAGTAACGACTAGTTTTGTAGAATCAATGTATTCACCACAAGAATAAGACCCCTGAGATAGGGTAACCAGCTTTCGTCGCAGATCCAAAATGTCAGTTCGATTCTTACCCGAGTACTTGTCAGCAAGATAGGTCCATACTTCAGTGGATGTATCAAAGTGAAACACGGATCGAAGAACTTGGTCAGTGAGGGTAGAGTTGATCAGACCTTATATTGTTTATCCTTTTTAAACCAGACACTATAGTCCAGATTTCGTGTCTTAGTAGTACCTTCTGCTGCCATTGCCAGGAATTCCATCGGTGGTGGTTCTGTGCCATCAACTATGCCCATGCCCATGAGATCATTGCTTAGAAGAATTGATTTGATTTGGGAGGCCCATATCAGGTAATTTGAGCCATCGCATTTGGAGATCACAACCTGGGGCAATCCGGATGGTGAGGTGTTTGATGCTGCCATTCTGTCACTTGTAAAGAAGATGAATGGTTCTGTGAAATCTACAGTTTGAAATCACAGGCAATAAATCAGATGCAGAAGTAAAAATGGGATCACTATGGCGTTTGCCCTAGCGCTCCGATACCATGAAAATCAAGTCGAAATTCAAAGGAGACGTAAGATTCAAAGACACAAGAATGCAGAAAAATCACAAAGATAATCGAATCAGTGAAGGAAGACTTGTATATTATCGTCAATGAATTGAGAGTGTTACAAGATGACAGTATATATAGCCAATGTATAGCATCTATTCTGTCTAGATAATCCTATACAATCCCTAATTTTAAGGATTCTAAAACTACATCCCTGATTTTCGGGATTCAAACCTGTTTGACCGGATTCTCAGGATTCCAGATCTTATGTGAAATCCTCCTCAATCTTCCTGTTAACAATTGCATGGCCATAGTGCTTATAGAACTACACTTCATATTTAGATATATACATGACCAAAAAGTTCTCCTTGTTTCTATTGTTGTATATCTCCATCATCAAAGAGAACAGAACATCTCATGCTTTCAAGCAATCAGATCATTTAGTTCTTTTGCCCTCTTTTGCCATTTAGGGTTTATATATAATATATTATCTCTGCTACGGTTTAGGTGAGTGAAGTGATTGTTTATGTCCGAATGCTTAAAGTCGCATGATCTTTCTTTGACTGTAAAGCTTTTGGTGCTGCATTATTTCTTCTAACTGTGACTTTCTTTCTCACAGTTAGAAAGTGTCTTTGTGAAAGAAGACGCACTGTTCGCAGATGATTTGGATGCATGCTGTATTACTTTTCTATTGCTTTAGCATTTTTAGCTGAACTTTATACATGTTGCATGGGGGCTTTCCCATTGTTGACATTGTTCTAATTAATGGAAAAAATAAATGCATGATCCTCCAGGTCTTGGCTGATTTGGACAATTGGACCACTGCTATTGTGTATTGCTAAATGCCCATGATGGTGCAGCATTTCCACATGAAGGCAAGGAAGTGCAATGTACCAGTTCAGACATTTCTACTTCAGGAAAATAAAGAACTCCAAGGTTGTTTCCTGGAACTATTGTAACCAGTTTTACCGGGCACAACCTAGTGTATGTGGACTTCTATCCGTTATTCACTAGTAACCCTTTTCAGTAGGTAGATGACCTAAAAATTAATTTTCTCAGTCATGTCTGTACGCAGGAATCATGATGAAGACCATTCCTGGCTTAGGTATTTGAACTGTCTGGGTAAAATTTTAATTAGTTTGCTCCTAATAACGAGCATCTATTATGGCACAAGATCTTGATGATTGTTTCTTAGATATACTAGTTAGAATGATAATGCCTGAGTTGATACTACTGTTAATTTTGTATTGTTATTTTGGATGCGAGCACCCCTCTTATCTATTTCCTAATTATCTACCTCATTTCCTCAACTTTCCAGCTGGGAGGCAGTGGCCGATGTAACTAGGGGCCCGAGCACCCCCAGTTAGCCCCCAAAAAATCCTTTACTTTGGAGACTAAACTCTATTTGTCTAATTTCTCCCCTGTAGCAAGCAAATTAAGAAGAAGAGCTATTGAAGATTTTGTGAGAAACTCAGGACTTTGGGGAAAAGAGAGTGTGACTACGCATATATACAATTCAACAGCCCCTTCCTTGATACACAATCATGCGAGCAAAAAACAAGGGATATCTTGAAATTGAATTCCCATGGTGGGTGGGGTAGGGCTGGAGTAGGGGGCGGGGTGAATGGAGTAGGGGGGAAGATGATGAGTGACGACTCTATTATTTAAACATTGACTATTATGACCTCACCTTTTGATTTGGGTTGCCAATGAATGAGGTATAGAAGAAAAATAAAAAATTAAAACAAAAGAGGAAAAATTGTAGTTTAACCATGCTTAATTAATTGACCAGGGTCTTGAGTGGGTGGTATAGGAATAGGGCATCGGGAAAGTGATAACAAATTTTAGCTTAGAACAGCGGAACATGTACCGGACAAATTATGTACCAGAGTCGATGCGAAATTTTTTCATTGATTTTAGGCGTCTAAATAATTGTTCAATATTTTTGTAATCATCATGTCGAAATATTTAAGGAATGGGTCATGGAATTCGGTTATGTTGATTTCAACGTCAAAAAAACTAAAACCTACAAATATATGTGTAAGAGCAAAAAATCAACTCAAAATCTAAACGATATCATTAAATTCTGGAATTAAACCAACTTTTTATAGCAAAATTTTATCGTTGACTATTGTTTTTTCTGTTGCAAGTTTATACCAAAATTTTTGGTATAATACCTTCAATTCTAGCAAGTTAGGCACACACATATTGCCGAAAAAATTGAAGAAGACTGGTATAAAATGAGTTGAGCACCCACAGTTGCCAAGTTCTAGATCCGCCCCTACTGGGAGGACTGGTTTTGGAAGCGTCGTAATCTCTGTTCGAGAAGTAGGTCGCCTAGGCTGCTAAGGAGCCGCCTAAGCGCTTGTATGTTGTCCTCCGCCTTGCCCGAATTACCGCTTAGGCTGCTTAAAAGCCCGCTTAAGCTTAGGCACTGAATCGGCCCTGACCGTCCAGGGTTCGCCTAGCGCTTTTTCGAACACTGCTCTAACTCTTGGTCATTCTTCTGGGAAAACTGACAGAATCTACATGAAAGGTCCTGGAAGGCGCGGCGAAGTCGAGGTAGCTGTGTTTGGAATTCTAGGCAAGTAGAAAAGTACATTCTGATAAAACGGAAGAAAGAACAAAAAATAGGGATTTACGTGGTTCGGCAATAGGCTACGTCCACGGGAGGATAATTCTTTCTTATTCTCTCCTCGTTACACTCTTACATATATATATACAAGTTTTTTCCAACTACCTCCATTATAAAAGAATCCAACTACCTCCATTATAGCCTGCTTTATGTCTTTTCTGCGCATGCTTCGTGAGTTAGGTTTGGTGGGCGGATGCGCATGCTTGGTGGGCGCATGATACTTTTATGACTTTCTCAACACATTCATGTTTTCAGAAGTATGGAAACAAAATTACCTTGTTGAACTTATTGTGCTACAATTGTAGCTCTTATGGTGTTGCATTATCTTCGACCTCCTTACATTTTTAAAATTGACTATGAACTCTTCCAACCCTTGATAACAGATCAAAGCAAGATAGAATTAGGTCCAGATTCACCTACTACTCAAACATCTAAAATAGGTATGGGTATTTGGAACATTGTTCGTACCGCTGGGACGACAACAACGAAAAATGCATATGCTGCCGCCTCTTCAGGCAGACATTCCGATGAAGGGATGCTACCCCTCAAGTGCTGCCTTATGTCTATATCTTTGCCATGGGAAACTATTGCTAATGATCTTCTGTTCAAGGTGATTTCACTCTATTTAGTTAGTGAAACTACTGTACTTGACTTTCGATTCATTGAATTCCAGCACAGCATCACCTGGACTTGATCTGATACTAACTTCATCCCCATGTCAATGCAGAGAAGTCCTCCAGTTAGCCTTGAGCAGAAATGGAAGTTGAATACAGAGGATCAAAACATGTGGGGACTAAGATGTAAATATCTGTTTCTTTCTTGTATATTTCTATCCATGGTTTGGAATATTTAGTGACTGCCGAGTTGGCGCATGAATAGATTCATCAGAAATCTCAGTTTAAGCGTTGCATAGACGTGTGCACAGCTATGCTGTGTAGTGTTTTTTTTTGATAAAATATGATGTGTAGTATCATGTCCTCACTTGTTTTGTATTTAATGTGTACTACTCAATAGCACAGGTACATGTGACACTATATTTGGGACCACAAAAATTTAATTGATGCACAATCTCATATGTACATGTGCTATTGGGTAGTGCACATTAAGTACAAAATGAATAAGTACACGGCAGTATTGATAAAATCGGGCCTTAATAACTTAAAATTATTTTTAAAATTTTAAAAATGGAACTTATGTGCTCATTTTTAAATATACTGATTCTTGTACTCAAGTCATTTTGGGACAAAAATATACCCTAAGAAAAAAAAAATCCACAAAAAACACAAGAATGATGTGGGAGAACTTGATTGGACGTTCATTAAGTGTGAGTCACAACTTGAACGAATAGTAGGGTGTTACTTCGTGTTCTTCTGGTTCTTGCTTCCCTAATTATTGTGCCATAACAAATCAGATAATTTCGGTCACTTACACCTAATGGTGTCGGAATTGGCAACAAACATAAATTCTATATATTAGATTATAATACCAATGATTTGGTGAAATCCATATGATTTATGATTAAGACATTTTTAATTATGATTTAATAAATTTATGATTAAGTTGTCTAAACTCTAACAAAGTATGAGACATTTGGTCTATTGCATATATCTTTTTCATCAATGCGATTAAGTTTGGTAACCGATGGTAATAATGAGCGAAATGGCAAGTAATCATGACAATTGATATATTTGAGAATAACACATATTATTTTGAAAATATTGATTTAACATGCAAATTTTTTAATTAAAATTAATTTTAAAATTGATTAAATATTATATCTGAAATTATTTGAAAGTCACATAAAAAGGAAAATGCTACGATTACAAAGTATTTTATTACTAAATTTTGTAACTTTATAAAACCGTGTCGTACAGATGTTAAACTTACGTTCTTGTTCTTTTCTAAGCTCAGCTTCTTTTCTTCCACTGTTAACTTAGAAAGCAGAGGCACGATCTAGGCAAACCGAGAAGAATGCCAAATTTGAGCAATTCACATCAAATCCTAAACCCTGAAGAAAAATCTGAGCAGTGAGAGGATCCGGCTTCCATTGCCCACGCCCGCGACTGTACGAGACTGGTGAAAGAAAGGAGTTTGAAGATGATGAGATGAACAAAAGGATGAGGTTGAAGATGATGAGATGAACAAGAGAATGAGTTTTGGGAAAGATTTTAGTATTGTATTGAATGAGTTTCATCATGTACAGCTTTACAATATATAGACCATCTTGTGGTATCCTATATGGTATGTAATTCCTACCATCTATACAATTGCAATCTCATTAATTGTGTCTTCCATGATTGTCGGATCTTGATTGTGTCTTCCATAATTATCGGATGTTGATTTGATCTCCTTAACACCTCCCCTCAAGCTAGCGGGTAGGCAACGAACCGCTAGCTTGTGCCATAAATCCAAGAAACAAGAAGTGCTCAGTCCTTTAGTGAAAATATCAGCCACCTGGTCTTTAGTCGGAATGTATTTGAGCTGTATGTCCTTGTTCTATACTTTTCCCGAACAAAGTGGTAGCCGACTTCAATATGTTTGGTACGAGCATGGAAAACCGGATTTGAGGTCAGGGACATGACACCCATGTTATCACACCAAATTACAGGGGTATCGGTCAGTACGATGTGCAAGTCCTTAAGCATCATACGAGTCCAATAGAGATCAGCGGTAGTGTGAGCCAGAGCTCGATACTCAGCTTCTGTACTGGAACGAGCAACTACATTCTGTTTCTTTGCTGTCCAGGAAATCAAATTGGATCCTAAAAAGAATAGGTGGACAGGAATGGAATAGGTGGAATAGTGGACGATGGAACGTGTGGTTCCGTCATAGAATGTGGCGGACTGCTGATAGAGAGATCTGCAAGCCAATCAAGGGAGTCATACTCTGTGCTAATCCCCCCCTAACCTCTTGGTTGGCTAAGGGGTACATAAAAGTATTCTGTCTCAACAAAGTCACAATCCATAGTCACAAATATATGTCGTGTATGGGGATTATAACACCTGTATCCCTTCTGAGATACCTCGTACCCTAAAAATACACATTTCTCTGCACAAGGGTCAAACGTTGATCGTTTCTCTCTAGGAATATGAACGAACACGGTGCATCCAAAGATCCGAGGGGCCAGAGCTAGTGGTGGAGGAATCTGGGCCTGATCAGCGAAAACCTGAATCGGAGTGCGGAAGTCTAATATCTGTATAAGCAAACGATTAGTTAAATAAACAGAAGTAGATACAGCTTCAGGCCAGAAACTTGAGGAGAACCTAGAATCAAGCATAAGGGCCTGAGTTATCTCTAGGATAGACCGATTTTTTCTTTCCGCTATGCCATTCTGTTGCGGGGTATAAGAGCATGTTGTCTGATGTACTAACCCTTTCTCCAAGCATAAGGTTTTCATGGATTGGTTCACATATTCCCCCCATTGTCGGTGCGAAGGATTTGGACTTGAGTGCGAAACTGAGTTAGGACCATTTGATAGAACTGAGCAAACTTATCAAAAACTTCGGATTTATTTTGAAGAAAGTGAACCCAAGTCATTCGTGAGTAATCATCAATAAATAAGAAAAAATATTTAAAACCTTGGGCGCCCATAATAGGAGCCGGACTCCAAACGTTAGAATGTACCAATGAGAACATAGTTGAAACACGAGTATTCGAGGGTAAATACGAATGTTTATGACTCTTAGCAAGGACACAAGTTTCACAATGAAATGAAGTGCTAGAATATTTAGGAAATAACCGACTAAGATATCTATGGGATGGATGGCCAAGTCGTCGGTGCCACAACCAACTTTGGGAGTTTGTAGATCCTTGAGTCAAGAGTGTCCTTCCCATTGAATCCACTTCGTCCACAAAGTACAAGCCATTCCTTTCAGTACCACACCCAATTATCTTCTTTGAATGGATATCTTGTAAAACACAGAAAGTCGGATACATCATAACTACACAGTTTAACTCTTTCGATACATGACTTATGGATAGCAATTTGTATGATAGGGAGGGCACGTATAAGCAATTTGATAATCTCATAGTAGGAAAAATTTTGATAACTCCTGCCCCCTTAACCGGCGCAAA
The DNA here is from genome assembly GCA_025802335.1 of Pinguicula primuliflora. Classification (NCBI taxonomy): domain Eukaryota; kingdom Viridiplantae; phylum Streptophyta; class Magnoliopsida; order Lamiales; family Lentibulariaceae; genus Pinguicula; species Pinguicula primuliflora. The sequence goes on along the minus strand of JAOYMZ010001398.1, from coordinate 12,112 downwards.
ACCACCATTTGTCGTCTGAACAACTTTCTTCTTTGATTTCTGCAACTGCGAAATATTCGACAAATAATATGTAATTGTGTCAGTGGCCCCACCATCAAAAATCCACTCACTTCTCTTTTTATCTCCCCTCATAATATTTATTTCCCGGAAGCCCCTTGTTAGAGCCCACCTACAAAAAAACAGCTGATTTTTGTAGCCCAATTTCGGAGTTAATTTCCGGCCCAATTTCGGACGCACTACACGGCCCAGTTTCACTGCACAGCTCAGGCCCAAACATTAAATCCGAAAAGAATTTTGGTCCGGTAATATATTCTAAGGGGCAAGTTTGTAATTTCATTTGTAAATAGATTTCCTTATCTGGGTCTGCTGTATTTCAATCGATCGACACATTCTTCCCTTTCTCTCCGTCGTTCTTTACGGAGTCAGAGCGCCCTAGGTTGGCGACGAACACTTCGTTGCCCTGACGGTTGTTTTCCGGCAGGTTTTCGTCAGCAATTATAGTAACCCCATCGCGCCGCTGGTTATTTCGTCGCTGCTCATTCTGGTATCTCGCCGATTTCCAGCACTCATCTTTGACGTGCCCTAGATTTCTGCAATAGGTACACTTTATAATCGGTCGGCGGAATGATGATGTCACCGAATTTCAACCTTCTGACCGCCAATCAGTCCCTGGTTTTCGATTCTGTGTACCTCCCACTTTCTGATTTCCTCCATGCTGAATCGCAAGACGACTCTGACGCCCGATGATGGATTTGATCCGCTAGAGGCTGCTCCGGTTTGCTGTATGATCTGTGTCCGGGCAGCTTCTCGTCGAATCATCGCGTAAGCGACTTCAACTGAGGGCAAGGGGATTTTTTTCAAGATATCCCTGATGGTGTGCTCGTAGTCACGATTCAAGCCAGCCAGGAAGGTAAACAGGCGATGCTCTTTAGTTATCTGGTTGTATCGATTCATGTCTGTTACTGTCTCCATCGGATTGGGGCGGCGGCGAACGATTTCCAACCATAACGAACTGCACGGCCCATAGTAATCTTCGATTGAAGACTGCCCTTGGCTTAGGTGATCTGCTTTGGTAACGAGATCGAAAATTTGAAGACTGTCTTCACCAGCCGTGAAAGTCTTCTTGAGAACTTTCCATAATTCATATGCTCTGGGATAATATGCATATTTCTGCACAAGTTGCCTCTCCAGTGACTTTGTCATCCATTCAAACACTTGGGAATCTTTCCGCTTCCACATGAGATATCCCTCGTCTTTTTCTTCGAGTGGTTTGATCTGGCCGGAGATATATCCAAGCTGACCTCTTCCTTTTATGGCCCTCTGCATCAGACTTGACAACAGAACATAATTGTGGTTATTCATCTTGATATCCACCACAGTGGCATTCGACTGTTGATGGTCTGACACTTCGGAGGATGATGACTTACTCTGCGTTGCCATAAATTTGGCAAACTGCTCCATCAAGGAGCTGTTGAACTCAACCAGTTCTTCCTTTCCAGTCATTCCTCCTGGTTCTTTTCGTTTCTGAAAAAACAGCAACCTGTTTTCTTTTGGGTAGATGAGGATGCAAGGATTCAATCCTGCTCCGATACCAAATTGAGTTGTGAATTGTATGAAGCAATAAGAAGAACATTCAAGGATTTACGTGGTTCAGCGTAAGCCTACTCCACAGGAAGAATTCTTTCGTTCTCTTTCTTCTTTTTTCTTCTGTTTTTTTTTTCATATTCATTCTACTTGATATAATGAGGTTATATATACACGGACTTGATACAATGAGGTGGTTGAGGATTTATGGTATCTAAACGGACTTGATACAATGTGGTGGTTGAGATTTTATGGTAATCACTTTTTCCAGTTCTTTGTCAAGTTTGGTGGCTAGTTCTTTGTCAAATTTGATTGCTACACATGCTGCATGACATTGCCTTCCCACATATCACTTTTCTTAACAAAGAAAAGAAAATGAACGCAAAGTTTTGAAGAAGAAGCATATGACATCATTTTATGTAGTTACAAAATTTAGTAACCTTTGTAATCCTAGCATTGCCCTATAAAAAATTATATCTGAAATTATTAGTTATACTTATTCTATAGTCTATACCTAACATTTTCGATTAATTATTTGTTTCATTAAATAACCGGACTCAATTTTGCAACCCAAACTATAAATTATGAGATGAAATTGTTACTACTTGCCGGAAAGGTCCACCTTCCGCACTCCATTTCAAATTCTAACCCTACGATCCACAAACGCATCCCGCCCCGCCCGTCGCTAACCATTGCTAAACGAGAGAGGAAGAGGAAGAAAAGTCACCATTGAAATGGAGAAAGTTTTTGTGGCAGTGAGGGTGAGGCCATCCGCAAACACAGAATCCGCCAATGGATTTGTCTGGAAAGTGGAGAGCAATCGTATTTCTTTTCACAGATCTCAAGGAACTCCAGTTTCTGGAATTTCATTTGCGTTCGATAAGATACGCACAGATTCTGCTAGGTAAATTACTTCAAGGATTTCGGAAGTGTTAGATGAATTGATCATTTTGGTGCAGATCATGTGCTGGATTAGGAATGCAGTAACGGTATGGTTTATGAGCTGCTGGCGAAGGACATTATTGCTGCTGCAGTGGAGGGGTTTAATGGTGCGATTCAGAACTGAAGATTGTATAATTTTTCTAGAACTCTTTTTGTTTAATCAACTGAGTTGAAGAAAATCGTAAAATATTCAGCTTTTCTCTAGGAACACAAAGAAGGTCAAATGTTATAGGGAAATGGTAAAAGATTGATAAAACAGGCGAACTAATAATTGAATTCAAGCTTTTGAGTTATAGCTGTGAAATGTACCGAAGCTCTAGCTTTTGACGAGCAGTCACGAAATGGAGGCAACAAATATTAAGATTTCTAACAGGATATCTGGACTTAGGACTTAGCGCTTGAATATAAGCGTGACTGTAGTAACTAAGACGGTGTCCTGGCAGTTCTTATGAAAATATGTTGCTGAAGAAAGATATAGTGAAAGCTTAGAACTCCCTCTCATACACAGATTTGTCGGAAGATTGAGATATAAAGGCCAGATAAGATGTAAACCGTTACTGTTATACCCTCGATGGATGCTGTTATTAAGATGCACCCTATTCATTTCAGATTTTAATCCTCAACTGCTTATGATAATTTGGTTACAGCGGAATTTTCATTTTCCTATGATTGCAGTGTAATACACATGACTGTGTCGAACTTTTCAAATTTGTGTTCTATTTTAATCTTTTTAAGCTGATATTATAACAAGTAATAAAAATAATCCCAAGGCAGGAACTGTGTTTGCATTTGGGCAGACAAGCAGTGGCAAAACTTTCACCATGAATGGTTCAGAAGTTAACCCGGGAATCATCCACTGAGCCGTGCCAAAATTGAGCAGGTGATATGATAGATTCTCAATTACACGATTACTAAGTAATATCTATCTAACAGAATTTCTTTTCTCTATACTTAGATTTCTGATAGAGAGTTTTTGATTCGAGTATCTTACATGGAAATTTATAATGAAGAGATCAACGATCTTTTCACCGTGGAAAATCAAAAACTTCAAATTCATGAGAGTTTGGAGGTAGGTTGTCAAATTGTCTATAACAACGAGATTTTTTCTGTTATCTGAAATTATTAATATTTTTTTCGTTGTAGTGTGGAGTATTCGTTGCAGGGCTTAGGGAGGAGTTCGTGAACACTCCAGATCAAGTGCTTAATCTTATCGACCTCGGAGAAGGTTTGATTTGGACATGAACACATGTTGGGCTGGCTTGCCGTCACCATTTCTATTCGCTTCATGGTGTTATTATAAACACTTATGCAGATTTGTAATTCTTGCAGCAAACAGACATTTTGGATACACTAGCATGAATGCTCATAGCTGTAGATTGCACACCATCTTTAGGATGGTACATTCTCTTACTTCTAGTATCAGTTTGATTTGATGTTCTCCTAATGAAATCTGTTGAGTTAAAGTTCTTACCACTTGTTATTTTCACAATTAAGGTAATTGAAAGCAAAGGAAAAGATAACAGCTCCAGTAATGGCTCATGTTCAGACGATGCTATTCGTGTCTCCACACTGGTTGGTAACTATCTATTTTGAAGTGTTCCAGCAATTATTGGTTTCATCATATTATGTTCTGTGAACTTATCTGAACTCTTTATTTTCATATTATAGAACCAATAAACATGTTCCTCTTAAAAATGAGAAAGTTATTTTTCTCCTGATTAATTTCTCATCAAATATACAGATTACAACTTTCATTCGACAATAGTCCAACTGATCCATTCAAAATAAAATTTGCAGCCTAGCATTTGTCTTTTTGCAAATCTAATTGTACTAATGTCTAGTTTTCAACCTGTTGTCTTGGGCTTGATCAAACTAGAACTTAGTCGACTTGGCTGGATCTGAAAGAGTAGCTAAAACTGGAGCTGGAGGAGTTCGTTTGAAGGAGGGAAAGCATATTAACAAGAGCTTAATGATTCTTGGGAATGTGATAAACAAACTAAGTGAGGGTGTAAAGCAAAGGTAACTGAATTTCATTTCCATCCGAAAAGAGTCATTGATGATCATCATCTCATTAAATGTTGTATGCAGGGGTCACATTCCTTATCGTGACAGTAAGCTTACTCGTATTCTCCAACCTGCACTCAGTGGAAATGCAAAAACTTCAATTATTTGCGCTGTGGCACCAGATGAGGTACTCAACTGTTATGTGTTTTGTATTCTAGTTTCATCTACCCAAGTATATTGACTCACTTCTTGGCATAGATTCACATAGAGGAAACAAAAGGGACACTTCAGTTTGCTAGCAGAACAAAGAGGATAACCAATTGTGTCCAAGTGAATGAGGTCAGCTGAAATTTGTTTAGAGAACGAAATTGGTTTATAAGAACGTCTTGAATCTACAGAACAAATCATTCTATTTTCTGGAGATATCTATTACGACAGTCAAAAAATAGTGTTCTATGAGGTCCAACATGTTTACGGATAACATTATGTAATGATTATTGAGTTGATCGAGCTCCTCTTGGAATCTGATGATGATGCTATTTTTATTTTCAGATATTGACAGATGGTGCCTTGCTAAAGAAACAACTAGAAATAGAGGAACTGAGGAGGAAACTTCAGGTACTGCCATATTATTCTGTAGGTTAATAAGATGAGGGGTAAATCAACTGACTGACCTTATTCAATGAGGGATCTCATTCAGAAGTTTTGGAGCAAGAAATCTTGAAGCTACGGAACGATATGCTGAAGGTATTTCTCATTGCTTATTAAGAACTATTAAGGATTTTTCATCTCACATACTTCTATTACCGATTTGGCTACTTTTATATTGTTCTTAATCATGGTTAGTATGAAATGGAGCGAGAGAGACCTGCCACTGAACTAGAGAAGGAAAGGAGGTCACATAAAGAGCGTGATCTATGCATTAAGGAGCAGCAAATGAAGATTGATAATCTCAGAACTCTGGCCACCTCAGAGTGTGATGGAATCTCTTCCCAGGTAAAACATAACTCTCACCCGTGAGCTGAATGTTTTCTTCTTTTTCCTTCTCAAATAAGAGATTTTATGCTATCTAGTTTTGAATTTTATATAATATGTTATCCATTTTTAATTGTACCGGAATCATCAAAGTTAGACGGACCCAGAGTCTGATGGCATAAAACTGATGAGATTTTGTAGCATCTTTAGCTATGGAGCTACATCCTATTGGCTTGCCTCGTAGATGACATGTTTTTTTTTATAAGTCGTAGATGACATGTTAACATTCATTAAATTCATATGATTACTTGAAAGTTTAGATTATTACTTGTTTACAGAGTGGTGTCAATGAATGTGCAGGAAGTATCAATAACGACAGCATGCACCAACAGGAATGCTTTAAGACTCCATATTTTAAGAAGATGCCCAATATGTTTGTTGCAAAGAGATCAGACTACTCAATACAAGCAGAGAGTAGCCCACTCCCAGGTGCATTTGGTGATTTTGCAGATGAGGACATGTGGATGAAAATGAATAAAGGTTTCAAGACAGACCTTGATTTGCTGCATATGACAACTGCTAGGAAATTCCAATCGTTCCCAATCAGTGAAGTAGGGGAATATAGAATTTGGTTGCGAGTTTCTGTTTTCATGTTTGCGCTTGTTTAAATTTCTTGACAATTAATTGTTAATTTCGTTATACTTGTGGGCTGTTGCTCTTTGTAGGATTGCTCGACGGTTGACTGTAATCAAGAGATACAAAACCTCCATGAGCAGCTGAAGATTGTTACTGATGAGAGAGACGAATTGAAGGTTAGTCAATGGCAGCGGAGTTATTGCAAGTTGTTTAGTTCCAAAAAATCAATTAGCTTGTGCTACTCATTTTTACTCACCATATGCTAAATTTCTTTCTGCTATTATTAGATAGATCAACTCTAATGGATGAACATAAGGAGGAGTCTAGTAATGACGTTAAGGTAGCTGTAGTCACATTGCACACACATATATACCAGGTTCCAGCAAGCATATCTTTTAGTTTCCCTGTTGGGGAAATAAGTGTACACACTAGTTTAAAATTATTCTTTTTAACTTTGAAGTGTATTCTTGGAGGACAAATTTCTCGCTGGAAGCAGGCAAAGGAAAATGAACTGAATATTACCAAACAAAGGTGTGAAGCATTTAAGAAAGTGACCGAAGTGAACAATCAACTTCTCAAGGTTTCTGAAGGGAAGTTTCGTAGCCTGGAAAGGGAGTTCCAACTTCTCAAAGAAGATAAAGAGGCAGCTCTTCATAGGATCTCAAGCTCATCTAAAGTGCTTGCAGAAACCATTGACCAGTGGGACAAAGCTCTGAAAAGTTGATCCAAAGTATAAGTTGATCATCATGATGTAGTGTATTATGGATAGAATTATCATCTCCATTAATGTATTCCTATTAGATTTGCACAGTCTTTTATATCGGTGTTAATGAAGGGACAACTTTTTGAATCTTTTATCTTCAAAAACAATTTCGAGTACCAGTTCTGTTCAATCCAGTATTCTTTCCAGCGTCAAAAGTTATTCACGAGGATGTTAGAGCTCTCAATCATGGACCAATGTAGTAGCATTCATTATGTTCCAAATTGATTTTAGGTTACTATGGTGTAAGATGCTATGCATATTAGCATCCTAGTGCTTCCTAGTTTTAGTTGTGAGAAATTATCCCAAACCAGTTGCGATTAATAAATAATATGCTGTCATGGGGAGCTCTACATATATTTTAGATCGTCGGCCTCTACTGACAACTTCTGCTACCTGGATATTAAATTTAATTTGGAAGGTTGAATACTCATAAGGACCTGTGATCGGATCCCGTTCAAGTGGCCAATTAACCTGTCATTTGCCTGCTCGTTGCCCATCCTGATTCCTGCCCATCTTTAAGAATGAGTGTCGCTCTTGAACTGATACTTGGTTGAAAAGAAGTATCTGAAGGTGTGATTCTTACGTAACAAATCTGACGGATGATATATAATTATTTCAAGAACTTATTTGGGTAGAATGTGTAGATAGTTCATGACTTTGCATAGCATGTCAGCTATCCATAAGGTCCTGTAATTGGGTAGCTTTTCAAGTTGCCAAGTATAAATTCCTTTTAAGTGCGCATTGCTCATCCTTGTCTCTATGATTGAGCTTTTCTGTTGAACTGATTGAGTACATGTTTTAACGAAGTATCTGAAGGCATGGTCCTGATTCCTGACACAAATCAGACGTAAGATCTATACATATTTCAAAGAATCTATTAGGGTTGAATATTTTGATAGTTCATTAACTGCATAGCATATCAGCTGAACTCCAAAGCAACGCTCCTTCATGAACTCGAGGAATCTAGTTAAGAACGAGCATCCAATTAGCATCCTGCTTGAATGCTCTAGCCCTCGTAGAATATTATTCATAGTTGATTGGCCCAAGAAGATCTCCTTCTGCGATCTGGATGTAATTAGGGTAAAAACTTGGATTTTGTGGCAGAGTGTTTGGATCAAGCCATGAACCAATAGACCTGAATTGTTTTGATTTGTATAACATTTCCGGAAAAAGCCTCTTATTTTCGTTGACTAGTTAGGATTGCCTCGACCACTCTATTTTTTTTTTTTTTGGACACTCTATAGATTAGATATGCACTCTTCTTTATCTTTTGAAATAATAAAATTGTAATCCTATTCTCTCAATTTGGCCAAGTTCATGCGTGTGAAATCCTTGTTAGCATCCTATTCTTGTTTCATTCTTGCTACCTCAAAATAATATTTCCTACCTAACTATAGAGATATTATGTATCCACAAATTGACAGGTATTTGAGGGCATAAGCAAAACCAAAATTACACCAGATTCTAATGAGAGTGGTAACTACACAACCTTCATATCATTAAAAAATGTTCTGTTTGCTATATTTACTTACCTCACTCATGATGATGGTTTATGTGACTAAGATCACAATCTTCTCCTTTCTTCAGTAAAAGTGCTTCTTCTCCTTAATATATTACAATTTCACAGGTACAAGTGAAAGAGGAGGCAGTTTCGGCTTCTTCATTGAGCTGTTTACTATTCACAACATCACACTTTTACGAGGCTGTGTTGTCCTGTAACAGTGATCTTGCATATATTCATGTATTTTGTTGCTTCTCTGTTTGCTTGTTTAAGGTTATCAAGGTACTTATCCAGATTAGTGGAAGAAATTGTTGGGCTGAAATAGTTCAGTGCAAGGTGATACAACTGTCCCCAAGAATCGTATCACAAGCTTATCTGCATGATGGCAAGCATGTTGTATGAGAATTTTTTTCTGGTGCCAAATCTATGGTGCCGAATTTTGCCTTATGGTGCCGAAATCTATTATTGGCCGTTGGATCTGTACTTCAACGGCCAAGATCATTTCATTTAAATTTTAAGTGAAATGATCTCGGCCGTTGAAGCACAGATCCAACGACCAATAATAAATTTCGGCAAATTCGGCACCATAAATTCGGCACCGGAAAAAAATTATGTTGTATGAACAGCCAGAGGGATGTGGGAAAGTTGGTCCTGCTGGTCCTTTGTTTCTGGTTGACCAAGTCAATCTAATTGGGGGATTGGATTTATATTTGCAGAGGTATAAGTCAAATTAGTTTTTCCTATATGCAATTGCTTTAGAATGAAGCATGCACTCTTATTTATACTATGCTTGAAACTACATGACACAGTTCAGTGCTTGTGAAAATTTCCTCCCATAGTGGCCGAATTTTTCATGTGTTCCAACCAAGGTTTTTTAGCTGTTCTATTTTGCAATATCCTATCAGACAGAAAATATTTTCAAAAATACCGTGCAAAAGTAAAATCGTATTATACTCTTCCAATTGGAAGCATTCCACACGTGTTTGGTCCTTTAAAGTGTGCAGAAATTGTATTCATACAGCGATTACAATTTTTAATTTAATTCTTTCGAATTTATTGTAACGAACCGGAATTTTGAACAATTATTCCTGAGATTCGTTGGGCACTATGGAATTTCGCATTTCCATACTTGAGTCCATTTGTTATGTAACTAGGCCCGACTTGTAATACATCTAAGTCCAACTTTTAATATATCTAAGCCCAACTTGAAACAATATAATTTATCTTCAATAGGGACTTCTAAACAAATAATACATGCATCATTTATTTCCAAATTTAAGAAGAGCTCCATATTTTTACATGCGTAATCACAATAACATTAGAATCTCGAAGAACTATTCAAAAGTTCTGCAAACTTACTGCCACAAGAAAATGGACATACTTACTTCGGTCTCCTCGGACTGAACGAGTATATGTAACAACGTGTAATACCTCCATTAAAATCCATCTCAACATTAAAGATACAATTCACTCAATCTTTAATCAAACACCTCATGTACCAAGTTCTTCTATGACAGAAATCTAAATAAAATGTCAAACATCTTACAATCGTGCACTTCAAATAGTCAATGTCCAATGCTCTACGTTTTGAGAAGATACTGTTACCAAGTGTTCTACTCAGTTGGTCTAAACCCAACGAGGTAAGTTGAAGAAAATCCATAACCGTTCGAGGAAGTCTGCTGCCGTTCTCCAAAATTCGTATAGTCAATATTTTGAGAAGATACTGTTACCAAGTGTTCTACTCCATTGGTCTAAACCCAACGAGGTAAGCTGAAGAAAATCCATAGCCGTTCCAGGAAGTCTGCTGCCGTTCTCCAGAATTTTGCTTTTGTTAGAACAGTGAGTTGAATGATCACCTTATCTACGAGGCTTTTGTTGTTTGCATTTTGGCAAATTCGATCATCAATGAAAATCATCATTCCTTCATTCCTAGTCTCTACATAGCATATAAAAAGCATATAAAAAGCATATAAAAAGTTCTACATTGCATTGATAGAAATTTAGTAGAAATGGGAAAGAAGATGAACCGGTCCAATACTCGGGTCAAGAGAGCCCATGAAGAAGAAGCGAGCTTGACCGTTTATGATCGGTTTAGGCCTCGTGTGTGTAGGTGCGCGTGGGGTGAATTTGGTTGGAATGTAGGTGTCACCATTAAAACTTTAAGCCCAAGGTAATAGGTTCTCCCCACAATTCCTATTTAAACTAGTCAAATTAAGGTTTCACAACCGGTATGAGACAAAATACTTCTAACACCTCCCCTCAAGTCCGACTAGGCAATCCTTGTCGGACTTGAACGTCACACTGAAGAATTGTTTTTTTTAGAAGAGCGGAAGCGTATACAGACCAGATTTTTTCCAATCATTCGACCATTATCGACTCCGACACCATGAACGAAAGTTGAGAAGATGAAGAATGTGAACGAAAGTTGAGAAGATGAAGAATGTGAACGAAAATTGAGAAGATGAAGAATGATGAAGAAGACAGAGTTATGGAGATAAACTTCTGTATATTTCTTAAGAAACGATTGTTCTTTAGTATACACATATATAGACTAGGAGATGGAGTCCTAGAGGTAATAATCTCCTACCATATTTATCTATACATTGATCATGAATCCCTAATTTTATGGATCTATCACTTGATTATTTTCCTTAACACCTCCCCTCAAACTGATGGGTAAGGTACGGACCATCAGCTTGTCTCTTAGTTCCAAGAAACGGGTAGTGCCTAAACCCTTGGTCAAAATGTCTGCAATCTGGGCTCTGGTAGGAATATAGGAAAGTTGAATGTCTTTGTTGAGCACCTTCTCACGAATAAAGTGATAGTCTACTTCAATATGTTTAGTCCGAGCATGGAACACTAGATTGGAGGCTAGCGACAAGGCACCCATGTTGTCAGACCAAATCTTTGGTGTATGAGACAAGAAAACATTTAGATCTTTGAGAACCATCCGTATCCAGTATAGGTCAATGGTAGTGTGAGCTAGTGCACGATATTATGCTTCAGTGCTGGACCGAGCAACTACATTCTGCTTCTTGGCTGTCCAAGAGATCAAATTTGGACCAAGGAAGACACCAAATCCCGACGTGGAGCGACGATCATTTCGATCTACAGCCCAGTCTGCATCACAAAATAGTTGAAGCTGAAGCTCAAGTGAAGCAGCTTTAGTGAATAGAAGACCATGATCAATGGACCCTTTACAATACCGAAGCATGCGTTTAGCGGCCTGCCAATGTGACGAGAGATACCGAAGCACGCATTTGCGATCGGTTTGGTTCTCGTGTGTACAGGTGCACGTGGGGTGAATTTGGTAGGAATATGGGTGTCACCATTAAAACCTTAGGCCCAAAGTAATAGGTTCTCCCCACAATTCCTATTTAAACTAGTCCAATTAAGGTTTTATAACCGGTATGAGACAAAATACTTCAAACATGCATGTTACACTGTATTACCAGATTACCTCAAGTACTTACTCTGGACTATTGGAGTCTAGGTATGAAAAAATCTCCTTTGGTTCCTATAACTTCTAAACTGTGAAATAGAGGAGTGTTCTTGAGGAGGTAAACAAAGAAAGAAAAAGATGATTTTCCATAGACTCGTGTACTGCCCAACACCAACACCCACTCCGTGCGGAATAATTGGACAAGTGACCTTCGCGCAAATGTTATTTTGAAATGTAACCTCCTATTTCATTTTTCATTTACTTT
>JAOYMZ010001387.1:0-25094 GCA_025802335.1 Pinguicula primuliflora | reverse complement strand
GCATGTTTTGAGCTTTAATCTTGTGGTTTAGGGAATGAAATGGACTAAAATATAGCATGAAATAAGCCCTAAATAGGTGCTTATCAGATGATCCCTAACTTTTGGTATCATATTCAACTAATCGTTCACATTTAGATCTTTCCTTCACTTGTATGCTTGAGATGAGTCCGGGAGGCAAAATTCCCATTATATTTGGAAGATTGGCTAGTAAACCTAGGAAGGGGCCTAGCTATACTTGAGTTCGGTGGTCTAGTGAAGCGAAATTGATGTTCGTTGGATGCATATGTTCGATTCATTGCAAAGTAGTTAGGCAAAACACCTAAGTCTTAAGTCACCTCTCTCCATTGTGATTTTCACCCAATTCTATTCGAGTTGTCTCATAGCAATTGATCTATACTCACTTAGCTTCCTAATGAACTTGGTTCTATTTCATTTTGTCCAATAGTTTAGAAGATATATCCCCTTGATTGCTCAGTTACCTTCACACTAGCGGTGAGTTTAAAGCATGTGTGAAATTGCTCTCTGTGGATCATGACCCTTGCTCATTTGCATTGTACTATAACTTGACTGTGTACACTTTGCACGCATCAATGGTTCGGTACCTTCAACCTCCATATAAACTTCAGCATCAATAAATCAGAGGCAATCAATGGATATAAATAGAGCAGAACATGGGGTAATGAAAAAACTCCTCAAAGGTGGTTATATGATGATTGAATCGAGTTGCCAACCACTCTTATTAAAGTGTTGTGTCTAGATATCGACACTTACGAGGTCTGTGACCTCCACATTAATACAATATCCGTACTCAATTTCTCATGTCTCTCGAGGCGACCATACGGAGTGATGTATGAACTTTATTTGGCAAATGAGAAATAGCAAATTCCATAGAGGCAAAATTTGGATGACCCAAACTGTGGGCTACGATGAAAGTTGCATGCGCCGATACTATGATGCCATGACGATCCCTGAAGTTGCTTCGTTTGATCTGAATCTCTTCTTCCTACTCGAGCATTTACCTCACGTACCTCGTATATGTTTTGATGTTATGTTGGTGAGAGGATAAATTGGGGAAGATTTGATTAAATCTTCCCCTCATAATTCCCTGAATTAACTTCCTATAATCTTGGGATTTACCCTAGATATGGGTGTATGATAGTCTCCTATATATACTTGTCTATTGTGTGTTAATTTCTTTAAGCTTCTCCCAATTTTTATGTCTTCATGGTATCGGAGCAGGGGACGAATCCCAGTGTCGTCATCTACCAATAGGAAGAGGTGCGTGATCGTGTGATGACTGAGATGGCGACAGCTGGAGCGGAGGCAGCGAAGGTCCTTGGTGAGCAACTCGCTACATCCCTGCAAGATAAAAAGGATACATTGTTCGTGAAAGAAGGAGGAACGAAGAATGAAAATCAGGGGGATATAAAACTTGTTGAAGTTCTGAATAATCAGAACTATTCGATCTGGCGACGACGGATGGAGATCGCGCTCGGTGGTCGAGGCCATATCGAGCATATCACCGGAGAATCGACGCCACCCAAGGAGGGGGAGTTCAGATATCAAGCATGGTGGGAACACGATTTGCAAGTATTTGATTGAATCACAACAAACATGGACAAAGTATTGCCCGGTAGTATCTCAATTTTCCAATGTCTCAGGAATTATGGAAAGGTTTGGCCAAAACCTTTCAATTCGGCAAAGATAACCTGCAAGTATACGATCTGACCAAAAAAGAAGATAGTTTGAGCTAAGGTCAACTCACGATTGAAGAATATTATAGCCTTAGTAAACACTAATGGATGGAGGTTGACAGGAGGCGGCTTAATCCAATGAAAGATGCAAACGACATTCTAATCTACAATGAAAGATGCAGACGACATTCTAATCTACAATAAAATGCAAGAAGAACACAGGTTGTTCAAGTTTCTCCATGGATTAGACACTATTTTTGGAGCAATTACCGGACATGGACAGCGCGCACACCACCATCCGGTAGGAAGCGTCATGTGGGAATATCTTGGGACCCATGGGTCACAATAGCAGACTGGGTCAAAACCCTAATGGGACCGGATCGGGCCTCATCATCCACCATGGATCGGATTCGAATCTGGGGACCGGACCAACGAGTTCCAAACCACAACCACATACTGGCCGAGTCATGAAGTAGGTGAGGCCCACTATGGAGCAGGAACCAGAGCATCTAGTGGATCCAACACCAGAACTTGACCCGAGAACAACCCACCACCAAGACGTCCATCGGCAGCCACTCCACATCGCTACACTCCGCCACCACAACGTCAGTCAAAAATTGACTGAGGCAGCTTCAACTCATTCCGACCCCTTGAAACTCGCTACTACGACAATTGTGGAATACAGGGACATATACGGAGGGACTTTCATAGAAACAATTTCTCACGAGGCTGGGGGAGGCTTATTGCCAACAAATGGGTAGACTGAGGCACCGTCGCCATGGGAGAGTGACTTGACGACGATGATGGGACAAACAACTTCACAGCGGTTGGAATGGGAAGGCAAGAACCCACTCCAGACTGCCACGACAACTGATTTTGGGAGCAGGATCAGTATCATACGACCGGGGCTTCTGTTTCAGGTGAACCGACACATAGATGAGAGAGAGACGGAGGGACAGATGGGAGAAGTGAGCGGATAGATGCTAAAAAACAAGGTATATCGAGAATGAATGTAAATATACATTCTTGTCCCTCTAATTATCCAAATAAATATAGACCAGGAGGCGTTGGGCCAAGAATTAAACTTGCAGGAGGTGGACTGAGATCAGGGAATGGAACATAGTTCTCTGGATCGAGAAATAAGCCTTCTGGGCCAAAATATTTTATGGATGGGTGCTTTGGCGATTTTAATGATGATTTATGCTATGTGTTACCTAATTCTAGCTCTAATAAATCTCGTGCATGGATTTTTGACTGTGGTGCTACTAATACGATAATGTATGATACTTTTGATATTACAAGTTGTTAGGTTCCTCGGAAGAAAATTATTCAGACTGCTAATGGAGAATCCTTGCAAGTAAAAGTAGTTGGTTATGTGGAAATCACTCTGTCCTTAAGACTATCTAATTGCTTATTTGTATCGGCATTGTCGCATAAATTACTTTCTATTAGTAATGTGACTAAGGAACTCAACTGTGTTTTGCTTATGTATCCATCCTTCTGTGTATTACAGGATATTCGGACGAAGGGAATCATTGGGCATGGTACTGAAAGGGTCGGGTTGTACTATGTGGATGAAGTTGCCCCTCCAGGGCGAGCTCTTGCAACCAAGGGAGACAGTGATGCAGGATGATTGTGGCATCGTCGGTTGGGTCACCCGTCTGATGGGCATCTTAAGTCTTTATTCCTAGACTGTCAAGTTTTCCTATTTAGTGTGATTCATGTGTTCGTGCTAAGACACATTGTGTTTCGTTTTCTAAAAGTTTGACTCATTCTGAGATACCTTTTGAGCTTATTCATGCTGACGTATGGGGCCCAGCCCCAGTTATTGGAGAAAATGATCTTAAGTATTTCTTGTTGTTTATCGATGATTGCACCAGGATGTATTGGGTTTATTGTTTGAAAAACAAATCTGATGAGTTTAGCAAATTTTCTTAGTTTTTTAGTGTGATTCAAACTCAGTTTGTTGGGGCTATGAAAATATTTCGAATTGATAATGGTGGGGAGTTCATTAATTCCTCTATGTCCAATTTTTTTTGGTGAGCTTGGTTTATTTCATCAAACCACTTGTCCCTATACCCCAGAACAGAATGGAGTGGCAGAACGCAAAATCGAATTTTGTTGGAAATCACACAGCAATTATGCTTGAGTCAAGGGTTCCCACTAGTTTTTGGCCGGAGGCAGTTGCTACTTCCACCTATCTCTTGAATAGACTACCCACCAAGGTGCTGAAACTAAAGACACCCCTACAGGCCCTGACATGCTTTATTCGGGTGCTGTCCTATCTCACTAACTTACCTCGGGTCTTTGGGTGCTCTGTGTTTGTCCATGTCCCTAAATCCCAGCGAAACAAGTTTGAAGCATGTGCAGTTAAGTGTTTTTTTTGTTGGTTATGGCGTTAATCAGAAGGGGTATCAGTGTTTTGATCCCGCTACCCGGTAATTATATACTACTCTTCACTATGATTTTGTGGAAACCAAATAATATTACCAGACAGTCCAATCTAGTGCTCAGGAGGAGACTGTGAGTTGTGATTCACTAGATTAGATACCATATGCTTTGTTGCGTGTTCCAGTGCAGAGTGTACAACAACCCGCACCCGATCCTGCCCATGATCTTGCTTTTCCAGATATCGAGGTAATGACTCCTGAGAACCCTAATGTATCTCATTCTCCTGTTGATGATATTCAGTGCAGATATTCATGTTATTTATATGCAGCCTGTTGGTGATGAGGAGCATGCTGGACCCATACGTGTACTACCTCCTCGGAGTACTCGTGGGATTGCAGCCAAGAGATACTCTCATGATCAATTCCTGGTTCCAAGCAATATCTAGTGGCAAATTTGTTCAGGGGACGAGAATCCACGTCAGCAAAGTCATTCGTGATGTTTATATATCATGAGGTCATCCAAAGAAACGTGAAGGAGGCAATTTCGAGCCATGAGTGGATAAAGGCGATGGATACAAAGATGAGAGCCTTGAAGGGGAATCAGACCTGGGAGAAGGTCTGGTTACCTATTGGAAAGCGTCATGTTGGGTACAAATGGGTCCATACAATCAAGAGATAGGCAGACGGGTCCATTGAACGTTATAAAGCAAGGAAGAGATATACCCAGACATATGGGGTATATTACTCAGAAACTTTCTCTGTCGTGGCGAAGATTGATGCCATTCATGTTCTATTTTCTATTGCAGCCAACCGAGACTGGCCTTTATATCAGTTGGATGTGAAGAATGCATTTCTTCACGGAGACTTGGAAGAGAAACTATATATGGATGGACCTCCATGGTTTACTCAGGAATTTCATCCAGGAGAAGTTTGCAGATTTAAGAAGCCCTGTATGAATTGAAGCAATCACCTCGAGCTTGGTTTGGGAGATTCACATTAATGATGAGGAAACATGGCTATGTACAAAACAACTTTGATCACACACTCTTCATGAAGAGGACGGATGGACATTTAACATGTTTATTGATATACATGCATGACATAATCATTTTAGGAGATGATACTGACGAGATAGCTGCACTAAAGAAACATCTGTTTACTAAATTTGAAATGAAGGATCTTGGGATGCTGAAATATTTCCTTGGGATTGAAGTCATGGGATCAAAGCTTGGAATTCGCATATCACTGAGAAAGTATGTACTTGACCTCCTGGCAGAAACTGGAATGCTTGAGAGCAAACCAATCGCTATTCTGATGGTGCCTAACCATGGATTGGAGATAGTGGATGACGCTCCTGGAGCAGATCGGGAAAGTTGTCAACACTTAGTGAGTAAATTAATTTATCTGTCTCATACCAGGCCAGATATTGCATATGCGGTTGGAGTGGTGAGTCAATTCTTGCAGAAGCCCCAGAAGGATCACATGGATGCAGCTTTGAGAATCGTGAGATACTTGAAAGGCACTCCAAACACAGGAGTGATATTTCGGAAGTATGGACACCTACGATGCAGATTGGGCTAGAAACCTTGTCGATCGGAAGTCAATTTCTGGATATTTTGTGTTCATCAGAGGTAATTTGGTGGCAAGGAGGAGCAAAAAGCAGAAGGTAGTCACCTTGTCTAGTGTTGAGGCTGAATTTTGAGGGATTGCACGAGGAGTGACCGAGATCCTATGGCTGAGGAAGCTCATGGGTGAGTTGGGATTCTTGGCAGACCACCCGTGCCCATTGAGATGTGACAACAAGGCAGTAGTAATACATATTTCAGAAAATCCAGTGAAGCATGATAGAACCAAACATATAGAGATGGACAAACATTTTATCAAGGAGAAGCTTGAAGGAAGAATCGTCTCTCTACCGTATGTAAAGTCTGGAGATTAACTAGCGGATGTGCTCATCAAGATAGTAGCAGGACAAGCATTTCATGACGTGATGTACAAATTGAATATTGGACATCCTAATAGTCAACTTGAGAGAGTGTATTGATGAAAGAATATGTCTTATGGCATATCTTTTTTTTATAAATAATATTACTGAAAGAATATAAACTCATTCATGAACTGTGTGCGATTATTAATGTCATAACTATTAGGTGAATCCTTCTTCCAGATTCATCAATCTGTCTATAGTTACTGGTGGCAGACGTCAGCTGCTTTCATTCTCTCGCCACCAGAGTCCAGACGTTTCCATTTTTCTTAAAAAAAAGTCGCTCCGAAATCCAAATGCAAGTATTCAACAACCAAAGCGCAAATATGGATTGAACCACAGAGTACCAGCATTAAACAATTAAGTAGACATCCTTATCACCCACCAAAAGCAACAATCACCCGTCGTTTGCATCAACGTAGTGGCGGTGCCCCTGGTTTCATCTGTGAATGCCCTCGATTCCAAATCGGCGATGGAGGTTCAGTTTGAATCGCCCGCTTGGAAACAGCAAACGGCAACATCCTTCTTGATTGAGCCATTCTATTGTACCGGGAGGGCATAGAGATATCTGCACCTTTGCACAAAGAAAACAAGCAACATTGGGTGCATTTTCGCATAAATTTTATCTGGAATTGGGCAAAAAGAACTTACGTTTGCTAGTCCTCATCAGAAAGATGGCCAGAATCAGAAAGATGGCCACAACGGATGCCTTAAACTTTCCCCTCATCTTTATCTCTTGTCCCGAACTTAGTACACCATGTGTTTGGTGAAATGCTTCTAGCGGATGATGTATAATATTTTATCCGTACCCGAAGACAGTGGAGTCCTTTTCAGTTAGTGGATTCTCACCCATCGCAAAGATAGGGTCATTCATTTTATATGTATTTAAGCGTTGACTAAACATGATTGGTTGGTGAGAAATGTCAGCTCATAACTTCTCATTTGTTGGGATGGACTTTATCTTCCAGACTTCCCTTCTATCTGTAGCCTCCTTTCGCCACAATGAATTTGGACCGTCGGATTCTAAAAAATATTATAATTGGTTTTCAATCACAAACTGACCCCGTTCCTCCCAAATCTCATTCTCTGCCCCCAACAAACTCACAACCTCCAACCAGCTGTTGTCCCAATTCCAGCTACGATTTCGGCAGGTATGAAGTCCAAATTATGGCGAGTCCTTCATACATCGGTGGGTTCATGGTTAGGGTTCTTCTTGTAAACTTGTCATGTTGGGATTGTGTGTTGGATATATGTATTTGTATTCTGTTAAGTCCGAATAGTTTGCTGTTGTATTTTGAATTGCTACTAAGTTCGAATAGTTTGTTGAAGTCCGAATAGTTTGCTGAATTTCTGCAACATAATTGCAGAATTGCTTATATGCGTTCTTCAGCTTTTTTGTGCAAAATTTTGATTCCATTTTCCAACTTATTGCTGATATGCGAGTGAATCTCATATGCGAATGTTATCAGTTGAGTTGATTGAGGCAGAAAACACATCATTTGCAAGAACAAGAAGTAAGAAACAGCAATAATGGTTGGAGACCGCGAGTTTGGGGTAGACAAGCAATTATAATGTTTTTTAATCTAAGCCGTCGGATTTAATCCAACGGCCCAGATTTATGGTCCTGGAATGAGACTACTTGTCCTGGATGCAGGGTCCAGGATAAGATAAGAAGGAGACTCTTATCTTCAAATACATATATTTATAGGTGCAGTTTCCCAGCATAATCTTTTAATCTATCTTGCAAATCTCAATTTCAATTAATAGCATCGCTGTTGACGAAATTGGTCACACCATTGAAAATATTATACATAGGAGGCCAAAGTCCATGTTTTTGTGTTTTTCCGATGATTTTATCGTCAGTAATTTCGTTTCACATTTTTTCATTAGGTTAAGTAGTCCTGAATATATCATCAAGTTGCTCAATTGGTGAGCTGGGTACCTTCCAATGTGGAGGTACATAGTTCGATACTTTTGCCTATCCAAAAAAAAGTAGTCGTAAATCGAGTTTTAAAAAATTTCGATGACGAAGTCACCAGAAATGCAACTAACATGAGGTTTTTGATCTCATATGTATAATATTTCCAATGATGTGAACAGTTACGTCGACGAGTGAAGCTAGTAACCGAAATTGAGATTTGCAAGATAAATTACAAGTTGGGGAACCTGCTTTATATTTATATACACGTTTGCAATTTAGTTCTTTAATATTTGTTGTGGTAATTAATCAAGTCAATAAAAAGTATATACATAAAAAATCAAAGCTACATGTTTCTATCTTGTTCTAGTGACTTTATCGTCAAAATTTTTTAAATGCATAGTGAACACTTCACCTTTTTTTTACAACAATAAAAGTTTTGCTACAAAATAAGTAGAATAATATAGTAATAAATGAATAAACAAGAAATGTAGAGACAGAGCGGGATTCATTCATTTTTCAAGCGTATCTTACATCAACATGGATGCCTCTATTTATAAGCACAAGTACAAGCATAAGGGAATGAACTATATTAAACCTCTATACATTAATCTTCTTGATCCATGTAAAATTACATGAAAAACTCAAATATATTGGAATGGTAAATGACTAAATTCATATGAAGTTTGAAAGTCATATGGATGTACAATGGATATTAACTTAAACACAAATATTCATAAGAGTAATGATAGGTGTCCAACTTTTTTGTTCAACTTTTCGATATCGTGGTCTTTTGGGTGCCGAATTTAAAAAGTAAGATCGGTTTTGAAATACTCGCATTGAAACGACGTTGGAATTAGTCATGAATTTCGGTTTCAGCGGCTTCTTCGCCAAAATAACTAAAACCCAATTAAATAAGCTTTTAAGATCAACAAACTTAACCCTAACCTTAAACGGTGTGTTATGAGGGCCAAAATGAAAGTTTAGGATCGGTTCCTAAACATATTCAACGCAAGGATTCTAAAACCGGTCTTACTTTTTATTTCAACGGCCAAAAGTTGGACAAAAAAGTTGGTCACTTATCATTTTCCTTCCCCCTTAAATTCCATTGTACTAAGAATATACTTCGTTAAAACTTTACTAGGAAAACCTCTGCGGGAAAAATCTTAGTCAAGGAAAAAGAGTACATTATTTCTTATTAATCCGCCATTGAGATGCTGACTCGTTAAAAAATTTCCTAAGTAAAACCCAATGGGAAAAAACTTAGTGACGGAAAATAGTGCAGTGCTGATTCTCTCCCCTGATAGTTTCACCATTTAGCATGCCTCATTTTGATCGACCGGACCAAATTTTCTAAAGATGCAGTAGGCAATGCTTGACTAAGCATGGCTTTGGAATTATGCAAATAAACTCAATAAGCTAAACTATCTTCATAATTTAGTTGAAAACTTTCTTTTTATCTTCAAACTACATATCTCAATGATAAATTTATAACTCTTAGCATGATATGCTTCTGATGAGTTTATAATGTATATACTTAAAATTGTGCCTTGCTAGACGAAATTCATGCATCATCATTATTTATAATCCAATCTCATACCCATTTTTTCACATGACTAAATTCAAAAGTGATATCTCATTTCATTCCAAGACTTTTCAATTGAGAAGAAGTATATTTTGTCAATAAATAAATCCAGGAAGGAGTATTAGTAGGATACATATCGACTAATTTATACAATGTACCTCAAAACTATGTACTTCTCTATACTGGAATGAATAATTTGGCACATAAAATAATATAACAAAGAAATTTGTATTTTTCAAGTGCATTGATGCAAATATTTTATTTGTCAAATGTTTCATTTAAAGACGTGAACATAATTTGTCACGACCTTTCATTTGAAATATTATTTCAAAGAAATCACGACATTTGTTAACTCTTCAGGAATATCAACATATTCAAACAATAATAATCACGTATTTAGATCCGGATCTCTTGATAAAACACAGAGGCATATAATATTCGTATATAACTCTCTTTTAAAGGAATGCATTCCAACACTTTTTAGTACGCACAATCAAATTGTTTTAATCAATCTGTCCACTTTATTGTTGGAAATCATTATATTTTTTCATACACATTGACAATTGATGGCATGCAAAGTATACACGGTCGCAAGTAATACCTTGTGTGAGCAAGGGACATCTCCCAAAGGAGTAAGACCAAATCATGTTAGTTTCACTAGTTAAATGCAAACCAATCGAAGATCTTTTGAGGGTGTTTGTTAAACTACAAAGTATGATCACTAAACTACTTAAGAACAGAACCGAGAGTTGGGGTTTGGGTTCAAGGCTGTCACTACCATAAACCTTAAAACAACAGAATATAGGATGAATTCAAGATGAGATGAATGACTCAAGGCAAGGTATCTTGCCTCTTCAAGATGTCTAGGTACGGGTCTATGGACTCAATACTTCACTTGCTCATTCACACCCACAGGATCTACGTATAGCTTGCACTATGGTTGAGCTACAAGCTAATCTTACAACACTAGGAGAATTTTGCCTCTCGATCTCACTACCGTCAATATTAAAGAACATGATAGGTACCATCACACTGACCAAAATCTAGATATAGTCTATCCCTTGGATATGGCACCACGAACTAGGGGTAACACCCTAAGGGAAGTGGTGTAAGTGTCACTTTGCCTCTCCATTCCCATATCCTCTCGGCCCAGGGAAGGAGTTTATGACAAGGGCTGAGCTAACCCACCGTGTGTGAATTAGAACTTGCACAAGAATGAGTATAGTTACTCTTGGTTCACTATGTCAATCATGAACCGTGTCTTTCGCCTCCATATGTGCCAAGAATCTAGCCACAACCGGTGACAAACACCCAACCCAAGATAGGACTTAGATTAACCGGGGGAAATACCTAAATCCTTGAAGAACAATAACACTTAGCATAAGAAAACAAGAGATTAACATTTAATCCATAACAACCCGAATCCAATACATCAAGAGAGGAGGCTCAACCGAGCCTCAAGTCTAAGAAGTTTAGCTCATGCTTAGTGCATGAGCTACAAAATAACCGTAGGAGCAAGCCAGTGGAGTGGATGGAGAGCTAGGCTTCAAGTCCTCTTCCTCTTCTTCACTTCTTCGGCCACCGTGGGATTAGGGCTTAAGAGATTTCCAAAGATATATGAATAGTGCAAGAGTTTGCCCTTTCGGATGAGATTTAAGTGAGTATAGACCTTCTTGCCCTTGATTCAATGTGTAGAGAATGGATACATGTCCTTCTTCTTCTCTTCTCCTCGAATCTTCCTTCTTTAGCGTTAAGTTGATAGATCTTGATAGAAGTGTGACTTGTGGGATCTAGTAAGTACAATTCTTATCCTTCTTGGTAGATATTTGTATGCTAAGTAGATATAACTCCCTCCTTGATGCAAATGACCTAAGATGAAGCATGTGAACACACTTTAGAGTATAACAAGCATAACCAAAGGGATAGTCATACATGTTTTCAGTGCTATAAAATTAGCAAGAGTATGTGAAGAGGTTCATTAGACCGTTCATTAGGAGTGAAATAAGGCAATACCTCTAAACCATGAGTTGTTTCTCAATCCTGTGTCCTATCTCCTTGTGTGTTGCGATTTAGAACTAAGTGTCTTCTTAGCATATGTTTTACACTCGCGTATTTCATATGTAATTGGTTTCACTTAATTCAGTCAGTAGTTTGTTAGATACAACCCTCTGAAGTTTAGGTTACTTTGATAGGTGTTGTAGGTTAGTCCCTCCTTGTAGATCATGACCCTTGCTTACCAACATTTTATTATAACTTGATCGTGTATACTTTACATGCATCAGAAGTTGAAACTGTAAGTCGCCTATTTTTACTCTGCTCGAAGGCATGTATGCTCTGGAATCAACTATATCAATGGCTTAATATAACTAGAGCCTGGCCAAAAGAGACGAACCTGCATTTGGAGCAATTCGTGGGAAATTCCTTCCCACCTTGGAAGCCAATCATCTGTAATGCACTGTGGCAACACATCCTTTGGCATATTTGGAAGATGCGGAATGTTAAAATCTTTGAAGACAAAGACCTTTTGATTGCAAAATTTTTTTAGAAGATTGAAATGGAGATGTGATAAGACTCTTAAAACACACAAGAGGCTATTGCCTGCAATCAGCTTCGGAGAATGGATTAGGGCGCCAAAATTCTGCTTGATGTGAGGAAGGAATCGAGATTTTGAGGATTAGGGATTCATGCCGTATGTGAAGAATGGGATAAATTGTAATCCTATTGTACAAATATGTTTCTCGTTTTGGGAAACAATATTAAAGAAATAAAAAACATACTTATCCAAAAAAGATATAAAAAATGTGGCCCCAAACTATTCTCTAGGACACTACTACACCACATCCGGCCCAACTAATATACAAACAAAGGGCGTGTAATGACATTACAAATTTATAATCAAACTATACATTCAGTCTCAATCTCATGACCATCTTCTTCAGCTGAATCAACATGTTCGTCAATTTCAACTTCCCTCACAAGGTGGAGACGAGGGTGACAATCCGAGTCCCAGTTGATTGAAAGGCGTTAAAGGAAGCACCTTGGTCAGTATATCATCCTGTTGTAAAGGTGAGGGTATGTACATGGGTAGGAGGAAACTGCTGCGATAAGCATGTCGCACGAGATGACAATCAATCTCAATGTGCTTTGTCTGTTCGTGAAAAAAAGGATTAGCAACGAGATGAATTGTGGCACTATTATCACAATGGAGGTAAATAGGTTCAATAACCTCAACCCTAAGATCTGTGAGCAAATAAGATAGCTATTTAAGCTCATAAGCAGTAGATGTTACACTGCGGTATTTCGCTTCAGCCGAATATCGTGACACTTTGGTCTGTTTCTTCGTCTTCCAAGATACTGTTGCAACACCTTATTTGATCAGGTATCCAGTTAGGGATCTCTAAAAATCACATTAAGCTTTCCTATGATATTCTCATAAAATTTCAAATCCTGAACTTGTTGTCCACAATTAAATTATTATGGTCTTGACTTCTAATCTTAATCGTCGCATGTTTATCTGATGGTCACAATGAGATCACCACTTGAATGATCATGACTATTAGATCAAAATAGTCAATATTATAATAATTTAATCATCAAAACAAGTCATAAACTTGAAAATTTGTCATGATATTTCGCTCCTCCTGTTTGTACGAAGAAAATGTCCGCCATAGGATAAACAAGAATTTTTTGTTGTTGTTTTGCGACCAGCCCACAAAACGGAATATTCAATACAACCTTTGAGATCCGCAACAGATTTTCATTCATAGTTTTGGAGCCTAATTCATAAATCTTCCTCTTTTTCCTTCGGTGGAGTAGATTCCAGAATTGGTGAAATATGGAGATTACTATGGCTTATCCAATTGGTTTTTTGGCCATAATATTTACTTTTTTTAAATATGTCTGAGGCTAAGAAGCTAAAAAAATCAAAAACAAAAGTCCTTCAAGACGGGTCGAAGGTGAAGACAATTCTGTCTATGCTGCAGGCTGCTGCTGTAAATGAGTGCCACAGTTCCAGCTTCCTCAAGAGCCCTTCGATATCATCAGTTCACTGTTGGAATGAAATAAAAAACAGACCATTGAATCCAGTAGGTCACAACACAAGAGAGCCTAGCCTTAACCAGGATATCACCTTCCATGTTCTGTTCCCGTGGACGCGCTTGATGGCCGAGACATCCATGATCGTCATCAGAACTCGAATGCCACGAGCAAGTTCATCGCTTGTGAGGTTACATCTTCGGCCCATAATATTTACTTTGAGTTTGTGTACTCTTTAGCCATAATACATATAACATATGCAAATTGTAGAACTACATTAAATAAGACAAGCCACAGTTCATGCACTAGTTGTCAACTACAACAAGAAGCTGAGTATCAGTTTATGTACAAACAAATCAACCACAGATACATCAGGCTTGGCATCATACTACAAAATAACAACACCGATAACCTCATCAACCGTCCACTGCCGGAATGATCGAGCAACGCGACGCGGTATAATGAACATAGCTGAGGAGGCATCGTACCTGAAACAGGCCACAAACTATCTAAATTCAGACAACAAACCGATACAAACATGTACACTTGCAGTGTACATGCTGAGCATATAGACCCAAGACATGGCAGGGGTGATATGCAGAAAAACGGAAAACAAAAGACAAGAAAAATACATGTGAAACGTCAAACAAGGAGGAAACTACATGGGAGTTTCAAGCATGAATTACTAAAAAACATTAGCTAAAACGGAAGAAAAAAACTAGAGAATCAGAGAAGGCAGGGAGGATATATATGTACATGTATAATTGCTCACCAGAATGGGATACATTTCGTAATATAGCAAAATTTCTGTAGCATTTTAGCTTATAATCCCAATACAAGTCAGACAAGGGAATACATACATATAATCAAAACAAACCAAACCAAACATACACAGTAAATCCCGCCTTTAGACATGATCTGGAGAGGGTAAAATGTACGCAACCATACCTCACCCCTTAACAGGATGGAAAGATTGTTTCCGTGGATACCCACACCCCTCAACCAGGGAATATATACATATATATATATATCCTTGCAAATATTTCAGTCTATTGATAAATAAACAGCATGGCAATTTGCAAATAATGGTGCAATGAACTTGAATCGCCTGCATCAGCAACAAACTATCCTTTTTTTCCCTCATTGCGTTCAGAATCACATATTTATTAGACATTCAAAAATAATGATCAAAGAATAATAATGATCTGCATTTAACTTCTTTACTGAAGCAGGAGATAAAAAAATCATGTGAAACCTTTTCTTTTCTATATGATAACAAATACTCAACGTGCAAGAAAAATACAAAAAAAAATGATCAATTCTACAGTTAAGGTATTTCGTTCCAATAAAATCGTCAATCATCACGAAAATTGAAAAGAGTCAATTTTCTTGTATCAAATTGTTCAAAAGTACGATGGGGAGCTCTTTCTGATAATTCAGGACACCTGGAGATTTTTCTACAGTGTGACAACATATTAATCCTTATCAAAAAACATTAACATATTTTTTTAGACGAACAAAAAAACATTAACATATTAATAACTATAGATGTTCCTCAGTAGGAGGAGGAGAGAATAACTTGCATGCTACTTTCTTCATTTAAATACGCACGCAGATGGCAGTGAGCCACACCTAGACAAATCATCAACATCTCTTTACCCACAGCAAAATCCTCAACATGCCTTTTGAAATCAATAACGTAATGCTATCATAACTGCACTAAACCATACTAAATTCACATCGATGGATTTGAAAAGAGAGAATGATAGATAACAATCAATAGTTGAAAGGAAAACTATGACATATATGTCCAACTAATAGAAAATAATCAATCCAGTCTACCACCAACCTTTCATATTTATCTTGTTCTGCTACCTATGTTATATAAATCATGAAAGGTACACAGC
The DNA here is from genome assembly GCA_025802335.1 of Pinguicula primuliflora. NCBI lineage: Eukaryota > Viridiplantae > Streptophyta > Magnoliopsida > Lamiales > Lentibulariaceae > Pinguicula > Pinguicula primuliflora. The sequence goes on along the minus strand of JAOYMZ010001387.1, from coordinate 9,581 downwards.
ATTGCTACATCTAAATGAATAAGAATAAAGGATAACAATTCAAGTAAATAAAAAATGGAATGATGGCGAGGAGAAAGTTTAGGCATACCATCCATATATGCTGCTCTTAAACAACAAAGGAGCATCTTCAAAATCGCAACCCCTCAGAAAATGAGTTAGTTACAGATTGCAAGTTTTCCCATCCATTCATCAGCCAAACCATAATCTAGACTAAGCTCTCTCATGGGGGGAATATTCTCGGAAGCAAATAGCATGAGATGTGGAAAGGACACATTATTGTGATCATACAATACAAACTGCACCAATACGTTCGGACAGGAGCTGTGGCTCATATAGCAAGCAACATTCCTCATTCTTGATACATCCACTGCAAAGTCCAAAGGAGGAGTTGATGGATGTGTTGGGCATACATAGTCAGAAAAGATTTGAGATAATTCGCCCCATTCTTTCCATCTTTCAGCAAACCGACTAGGATGAATTAGAGTATCACCAGTCACTGCGAAAATTTGAGCTTGCTCGCGGGTAAGAACAACTCCAGAATATTCACAAATAAAAGAACCAGCTTGAATCACGTCCAATGACCTCACTCCCCAACCAGTCTGCCTGGATCTAAATACTTCAAAACAATGACTAACCCCATTTTGTGATACACGGTTCCTACAAGTGGAAGGGCAATGACAATGGGGACCACATTCAAAAATCAATGGTTTTCCCCTTACAAGAGTCCCATTTAAGTCATATGCGAATTCACCCCCATTTTTCCTAGCACACAAGCAGTCAACCGAACATCTTTCAACACATCGACACCCTGTGTTGCTTCCGTTGTTATATACGAAGGAAGGGAAAATGGTTGTCACAAGATACTCGTAGTAAAGAGGATCCTGATCTCCATCAATATCATTAAAAAATAACACAGGCATCTTCTCTTTCTTTTTCGACAAATCAAGGGAAACATAACCTTTTGGTCGCAATTCCAGTGGATTCTTCCTTAAGCTCTCGGCAAATTTCATGATAGTACTCCCCATTTCCACCTGATTTTCAATCCTAACAAGTCTAAATTTAAAAACCCCAAACCCTGACTTTCCCACATCGAACCAAGTGTCCATTACTCTATACAACCCATCATAAACATAAATTTTATTACCACCGCCAGTTTTGAACCCTCGAATCACTCTTATCTCCACACCATAGTTCATGCTCCTCTCCAGTGCTAAATTTCCACATTCCAACTTCTGATGGGTAACCTGTCTCGATTGTTTATCCTGCCCACCATGCCCAGTGTATATTATAACATCTCCGGCATCTTCATCATCTTCATAACCTCCAGAAACAACAACGCTGGTGGCAACTGGCTCCCCATTCGAGCTCTGGCTGGCTGGCACATAATCAATTCCGGCCTGTGGCTGCCCGTGCAGACCAACCACGCACAATTCCATTCTACAAAAGAACACATCCCCAATATTAATTCCCGGAATATCCCCCACGATTCTCTTATCCCGATTCAACCACAAGCCGGTATGCCTCATTAATTCAGCCGCTTTCAAATCCCCTCGGAGTCTCCGGTTGGGAAACATCGTATCCCTGTTCTTCTCATCCTCTGCCACGGCAAACACACGCAGTGAGTCAAACAGCATTCTCGTCTTCCGAACCACGTTCCGGAAGTAGAGCTGGTCGTCAGCTTTGAGATCTGTGACGCGAACTAGCTCAGATGAGCGGCTTGGACCTTTCCGTCCGGCCCGCGGTACTTGGAGGACGTCCGATGCAGCTGTGTCAGAGTTCACGTGTGGGACTATGGCGCGTGAATTAGGTTCAGAATCGTGAAAACCAGTAATATCTCCACCGCTATGAAACTGTTGAGACAAAGCGTTGCGGAATAGCTCCGTAATGCGGTTGAATTCTGAGTACACGTCTGCGTCGGCTGTGGACGGGCCACGGGTCATCTGGGCGGTGGAGGTGGAGCTGGGGTCGGAGAGATAGAACCCAGGTGGGGCAGGTGGAGGTTCATCCAGCGGCTCCAGTTTCGGGATGATGGGCTTGACGGCCGAAGTTCCCCTAAATTGGTTCACACCTAAAAATCCTGCCGGGGAATTTGAACCCATTTTTCAATCCCCTTCTTCCTACAGATTTCCAATCAGAGACGTGATGATCTGAGAGGTTTTGAGGAACGGTGGAAGATTGAAGAACGAAAATGGAATCTGGGTGAATGATCTACTGGTCGGTTACACCGAACACGGACTGCAAGAAAAGCACACGAGACGAGACGAGACGGAGGCCGCGTTGTGGGTGAAACGGTGAGGATTGACAAGGATGCGCCTCAGCTGAGCAGGAGCGCGTGGCGAGTGCCTTTTGTACATTTTCAGTAGATGTTTTATTCATTATTTAAATGACCAAGTATTTGATTTGGAGAATATATTTTAAATAATCATGAAGAATTAGTTAAATTTCACGGACATTGTGTGCAGCTAATCGCCTCCGGGATTTTTTATTTTTTATTTTTAGAAAAAGCTGAGTTTTTATTAACCAAAAGAAATGTTTGTGTTATCCGTTTTTGTATCATGATTTAGGGTGAGAAAATAATTCAACCATCAAATTGAAGGACCGGGAATAGAATAATGCTACTTGTATCTTCATTTTTTATCATATTCATAAATTTATGATGTGGCAAGCATTATAATCATAATCACACACATTAAAAAATGATTATGACTGTGTGTGCGATTGTGATACTTGCCACATAATTAGGTTTATGAATATGATCAAAATTAAGGACATGTATCATTACTTGGAGAATATGAGCTGTCTCATAGTTTGATTGGGAATTTCACCCAGATGACCAGATCAGAATTAGGGGCTTAGGAGTTATAGTTGCCCAAATATATACTACATTGTAAATTTTGAAAAGTGAATACAACATTTAATTACCAAAAAATCGGGTGAGAAAACAATTATACTGACCATTTTAAGATTGCATCTATTTTCCAGGCTATGCACCTCCTTCACTTACCGCTCATTCTCCAACAATTAGTGTTTCCTGACTTCATCTGTGTCCTCTCCATTCACTTCATCGATCAAGCCTCTTTCAAATAAAGATGGCTTTAACCTTCCTATCAGCAATGCATCTTCCTTCCTTTACTTCTCACCCTCTCTGTGTCCATACTTCTCACCCTAGCTGTGTCCATTTAACATCTTCGCTCCCCACTGGTCCCTACAAGGAAGTTCCAGAATTTCTCAAAAGCCCACACCTTCGTTTGTGTATAGACCGCAAAGGAATAGGCTTTTTGGGGATTCATGGCAGCCAGGATATTCCAGTATAGCTGTTGTTCCAGCTCATCCACGTTGTCTTACTGCTCCAAAGCTCACCAGCGTTTGACTTGCTGCTCCAAAGTCCTCCCCAGCAGAGTATCCATAAAGTCCAAAACAAAACATTTTGCATCAGAGTGTGTTTTTAACTTCAGGTAAAAGATTTGTACTGCTCCATAGTTTTCCAAATCTTAGAGATGAATCCTTTTTGTTTGTGTAATGAATTGTGTTCAGCTTTGTACCTTGGCCTATGGTGTATGCTAATCCAATAGCATTCAGATTCACCTCTGTGTAGATAGATGTAGACCCCTAGAGATTCCTTAAGAATCTTGGGTGCAGCCCAAGTAATCACAGTGTTCATTCCATCCTCTTTTTTCTAGAGTATTTGTATATGTTTGATGACTACATCTTATTGTGTATACCCACCAGAATATCAGTCATGTAAATATGCATCATCAATCACATGTTCTCCCCAGTCTCATAACTCCACTTTGCTAAAGCTCTAACCATTCTGTTAGCTTCAGTCGAAATTATACTTATATGAAAGCCCGTGATTCCTCAATCAGTTGTCTAATGCCACAAAATTCTAGAAGGTTTCTCCAGGCGCATCCCTTCCCAGAATCAGACAGTAAATAACGAAGTGGCGGTTCAATGTTAATATCCACCCTCGGTCAATTCTGCATTTTGCATTTGGAAATACCTCTTATCAATATCTTTAATTCGGCTTTCACTGTTTATGTATGCTGAATAGTTGTTGCCTCCGGTATTTGTTTTTTGAGCCGTGCTACTCGTACAAACAGCAAACCGAAAAATCCGACCGGAGAAGACAAACTAAGCACAGAAACACCTTCGGGTGTGTGCGTATTGTATGGGGCCCACCTCAATTTTGAAGACTTTGGTGTATGATTTCGGTTTGCAGGTTGTTCAAGCAGCATTTCTCTTGTTTTTTGTGATCTCGTAGAATATACACTGCTCATGTCTTAGGTGAGGCCAACATAGAATATGTTGCGGTAATTGATCACTCATTCAGCGGGGGGAATCCAGACTTCCACAGTACGCATAGTCCGCAAAGTATGTATAGTGCATGAAGTCACAACTTTTTTTTCTTAAATTTTGATTTTATTAATAGCAAAATTGATTATACAAACTAGCCACACAAGTGAGCGTTGTCATGTAATGTACAATCGCGAAACCGAATAGGGAATGTGGGTCCTATGATTCAGCTATCTAATAAGTCTGAGCAGCTAGGGACCCTAGCTTCAGAAGGTCTATTTCTATACAAATTCAAGCCTCACATGGGCTAGATAGCTCAGTTGTGGCCTTATCAGTCATCAACGGTCTCCATAACAACTTGGCGATATCGAAAATGTTCTCTTGCTTATACAGCAGCAGTGGCAGTTCCGACAGCGATATCCAGACAGGAGCAATGCGTGGCTCAACATTGCTACGGAAATATGGTGTCCAATTGAAGATTCTCATAGCATATCCTCTGATGTTCCAAATTTCTCTCAATAGCATGCGATTTTTATCCTCCTCAAATCCAAATCTCAATAACACATGCTTATGATCCATTACACCAGCAGTAAAGTGTGATTTCTGACCAATTGATGTTATAATTTGTCTAATTTCTTGAATAGAAGGCCTACCTCGCGAAAATTTGCCAATCAAAGCATTTGCAAAAGGTGCACTGCATCGATCGACTTCTTCTTCCGAGAATGATATTGCTGGTTCTCTCTTCCACGTCCATAAGGCTCTATCAGAAACTCTATTTTCTTGCGTAACTTTAATCAAAACTCTGTTCTTAATTAATGAATCTCCAGAGAGGAGATTCATAAATTCAATTCCAAATCCAATTATAGAAAAGCTCGCGATCGATCCAATGTATGAGATCGCACACTCAACTGTGGGATATCACACACTCAATTGTGTTCTCCATTGATTGTGGGAAATGATTTACAAGAGCTACCTTCGGGATTGAATTGGCTTTAAATCATAAAAATTGAATTAATTTCTCACTCTCTTCGAATATTTTATTTCTTTACTATTTATTTTATTTCATACTTAGAATCTTAAATTAAAAAATAGATATTAAATAAATCATTTTGGTAAATTTTAATTATATTTAGAAAATTGCAATATGGATGATTAGAGGCTATTGAAATTGTTAGACGTGCGAGAATTCCCGAAAATGCGATACTGTACAAAATTCTCTGATAAATAAAACTCTTACCTATCAAAAAAAAAAGAAGATAAGAGATACAGAGTAATTCTGGTCTATTCAGTATTATTTATTGGAATGTCTCATACCGATTAGAGAAATAATTATCAATCAACTTAAATAGGAATGTGGTGCTACAATTTATCACATTGGGCTCAAGATTTTAATGAGAGTAGTCTACATCTTCCACTTTAAGTTGGCTCATATATGCGCACCTACGCACACGAGATCCGAGCAAGTATTGGAGTCGGGTCAGTTTTCTAACATGATATCAGAGCGGACAGTCTGAGGCCCGAGTTTATTTTCGGAGGGAAGTCTGAAGTGTTGTACCTATGAGTGGGGGCCTATGGAGGTTTGACCCAATATTAGCATTGTTTATCTAAGTCCAATAGGATTTGCCTAGTTGGACTTGAGGGGAATGTCGAAACCAATGTCTCATACGATTGCAAGAAGTTAAATTCACTAATATAAATAAGAAAATGGACAACAACCAATCACCATAAGCTCAAACTTTTAATTAAAGTAGCTCGCATCCACCTATTTAAGTTGACTCACACGCGCACCTACGCACACGAGACCTGAGCACAGAGAGAAGGGGTGATTCACTATCTAATTGCGCCTATATATGCACATTGTTAAAATTGATCACACCGATAAAAAGTCTAAAAAGTCTATATATAAAAAACCAAATTTCTCATACACCGTCATGTTACCCGTGACTTCGTTGCGATGAATTTCTACAACTCTAATAAAAAAATTACCAATCCCTAAACAAACTACACAACGTAATTTTCGACGGCAAAATCGTTGGGACGGTGGTGGAGAGTGAGTTTTTGATCTCTTATTTATAGTTTTTCCATCAACGCGATCAATTTCAACAACGTAGAGTGCTAGGTAGATATTTTTTTTGGGATAAGTGAGGAGATTTTATTATGTATGTAATATTTACATATTTACAACCACACCATAGCCTTTAGACTTTTCTATGTACAATTCAAAGGTTCTCTTGTCCATTCACCAAGTCCAGTCTGTTGGCCTAATTTGAAGGAAGCTCGAAGAATCAGCCAAGAGCTCATTTGAACCTTCTGTAGAATTGCTTCCTCTTCAGGATTCTCTTGCCGGAAAATTGCTGCGTTGCGGGATTTCCAGATCTCCACACTATTATCTGCCATAAGATGGGCCAGAACCTGCGGACACCATCTGGAAATTCTTGTGTTCGGTGTAGATCCACCATATCTGTCCAATTTGAGGGTAGCAACTGCTTTATGTTCAGCCACTCAAAATAGCATTTCCATACCTTCTTAGCCACATCACAAAGAAGAAATGGGTGATACACATTCTCGTTATAATTAGAAAATTGAACACAAATTATACGCAATGACTCACTAGAATTTGGGTAAGAAAAGCATACCCAAGTGATTTTACAATTTATAGATATTATAAAATATGATTATATCTGTGTGTGTTTTTAAACAATAATTTATGCCGGCAAGCCGTTCATGGGGACCGATTTGGCCATGTTGATACGAGAGGAATTGTCTTGAAATCATAATTATTTTAATTATGAATGAAAATGAAAGATATTGACTTATCAAAAATATCAAATAAAATCTACCAAAATACACGAAATAATTGACAATTCAAGAGATTGTGAAACGGGAGGTTTGACAATGATGGAGCAAGGCATTTAATGATTGAACATTCTTGAGGTTGGGGACAAATTGTTGTATAGCCAACGCCATGGTGTGTTGTGACAACATTTCGCCAATTGGGTGGCGCTAGAGCAGGATTTTAGGGGCGTACGATGAGAAAAGAATTATATAGTATGCAGTGTTTATGTGGCTATGCGGGATTTATGTGGTAGGTGGGCCGGTGTTTAACACTTTTGCGTGGGCCCACTGACCGACCAATCCCGCAGTGTCATGAGGGCACTGCACACTATACAATTCTTTTCTCTTTGTATACTCCCCAAATCCAAGGTCTTGGGGTCTCGGGCTCTCAGCGAGGAACTTGCTCAACTTCAAAACTTTTTGGTCTCTTCTTCGGCATTCATATTTTCCTTCAACTCAAACGGAAACTACTCACAAAGATCAAAACTCAACAGGTTCATTCGGAAACATTCACCTCCATAGTATAAACACCACATACATTTTGAGGATAGTTCATGGCCTTGTTTAGCTGTTTATGTTAAATTGAAATGGAGTGGGACAAGAATTTTTTAGACCCTCAAATTTTGGACCCAACAAAAAATTAATAAAAAAAATTATTAATCAATTATTAATTAATATTTTATCAAATAAAATATTAATTAATATATTCAATAATCTTAGAATATTTAGTGTTTAAAATTTATTGATATTAGATTAATATTATTATTTTTATTTTTTGATTAATATTAATGCACTAAACTCTAAACCCTAAATTCTATAAATTCCAAACCCTAATCACCCCTAAATATTAAACCATATTAAAAATAAAATTAATATTAGGGCGGCTCCGCCGTCGAAAAACTAAGACCCTAAACTCTAAACCTAAACCCAAACCCTAAAATCTAAACCCTAAACCCTATCAACCATAAATGCTAAAATTTATTTAAAATGATAATCAATATTACGGCGGCTTCGCCGCCGAAAAACCAAAAATCTAAGACCCTAAACCCAAACCCGAAATGCTAAAACCTAGACCCTACAAACCATGAATGCTAAACTTTATTAAAAATTATAATCAATATTACGGTGGATTCGCCGCCGAAAAACTAAAATCCTAAACTCTAAATCCTAGACCCTACAAACAATAAGTGCTAAACTTTATTAAAAATTGTAATTAATCCAAAATTCTATAAACCCAAAACCCAAACCCTATAAATAATAATAAAATAATTAAATAATTAAATAATAAGTACATCGAAACTATATGAAGTCGCATGTTAAATGATAGCGCACTGCACGCTGATAATTATAGCGATCTATGTTTCAGCATACGATAAGTAAAAGATGAAAAGTTTATTAAAATAATAATAAAGATAATATTATAATATTCAAAATAAAAATAAAAATAAAAAAATAAAATAGGAGGATCCACTACGTAATACATATCGTTATCGTTGATTCTAAAAAAAGGTAGGGACGGACGAAAAATGGCCTACAAAATTGCGACTAGAATTGCATGGCCTTAAAAGTTCAGGTTGCTCAGTATTTTCCAAAATTAAACTATTCGATCATCAGACGGGTTGTCCTAGTGGTTGAGAACCTCAATCTCACAACTGGAGATTCAGGTTCGAATCCCACTGGTGCAACAATTCGTTTGGGCCACGACCTCGGGCTACGGCCTGCAGATCGCCTGATTCACTGGTAGGGGTCGCCGCGTGAGAACCCTATTGAAATTAGTCAGACTCAAAGGACTTGGATATCCAATAGCAAAAAAACCCACATCATCAGGGTTATTATTGCCATATTCAGTATAGTGCTAGCAGTTTAAATAAATGGTTTTACTAACAACACTTGAGGTATATAGCAGTCTTTATTTTCCTCAATAATGTAAAAATCTTCAGAAATGCTACAAGACACTAACTTTCAGCACTCAAATCGCACCCTCTGCTTTGTGAGCACAAACACCAACATTGGTGTGTCTGTGTGCATGTGTATGGGTGCGATTTGGATGCTGAAAGTGAGTGTCTTATAACATTTCTGAAGAATCTCTAGCAAATACTGAAGAACATAACCTAATAAAAACATCTTATGGTTAGCATTGTTAATGTCCCTATTCAACTTCTCAAGATAAGATTGCTTCTATTGATTCCGTGTTGTGATTTGAGCTTGAGAAGGATGTTTTAGTGGAGATAGGGGTAGAAGCATTGTTCATGATAGAATTCAGAAGACAGGGAAAAGAAGTTGGGCCGGCCCAACACTCAGGTCATGGAGCCCATGAAGAAGAAGCAAGCCCACCCGTTTACGATCGGTTCGGGTCTCGTATGTGCAGGTGAGCGTGGGGTTAATTTGGTAGGAATGTGGGTGTCACCATTAAAATCTTGAGCCCAAGGTGATAGGTTCTCCCCACAATTCCT
>JAOYMZ010001376.1:0-25095 GCA_025802335.1 Pinguicula primuliflora | reverse complement strand
CATCTATACTCATTTGCTGTTGATCATCGTCCTGGGTGGGTGGAAAATTAAAATTTCATTGCCCAGACGAACCGCTACCAGCGTAGAATCCAGAACTGTAGTAATTGCTCATCGTCGAATATTTATTGTGTTGGTGGTTGTAAAAATATAAAAATTGGGGGTTAATTTATAATATACATCCCGAATTTCGGAAGTCCGAGATTTTTTACAATCCCAAACTTCACAAATTCGAGGCTTGTATTCGCGCCAAAACCACCAGACTTTCGAACACTGGGTCCTGCATCGCGCCAAAATTTTCCGCCAACGTTAAATACGGAGATTAACCAAGTTAATCACTACCGGACTTCGCAAGTCTTGACGCAAATTCCCAAATTTGGAAGTTTGGGTTCTATTCTCGAATTTGTTAAGCGGGACAGTGACATTTTAAAAGAGGCGTGCGTGTTGAAAAAATTGACCGTCCATTCATATCATTTATTATTGGCTCAATTTAATACAACCAGTGTGCCAATCTTTTAGTGCCGGCCATTGAAGGTGGCGTAGAAGATTTTCGCTATTCCAGTAGCATATGCGTCTGCCTGTGAATTGATTCTCTTCATACCCTTTCATCACGAAAATCTTTCTTTCTAGCTTGATTCAGAAAAAGCCTAGCTTTTGGGGCAGTATTCCTCGTTTGTTGCATGGCAATGGCAATTTTCCCATTTTTGATTATATTACTGTGTAGCTTTTGGCATTTGCACAGGGAATCCCTAGAAGAAGGGTTCATCGCCGCGGAAATATCGAGCAAAGGTCTCAATTTTCTCAAGTATTTACTGATTAAAAAGGCGGAGACTTCATCGGTTCCTCTTCAGTTGCCGCAGATTGAGAAGTCTGCGCATATAGCACTCTTGGGAAATGTTAATATGGTTCTTTCTGGTATTGTGATTGAGACAATTAACGTGAATTCATCCACAGTGAAAACTGGAGATGATGGAATCACTATTGATGTTTCCGGGGCAACCGCCAATATGAGTATGCATTGGAAGTATTCATCCAAGGCGAAATTGCTCCCGGTCTCAGTATCCGACGAGGGAAATGCATCTGTTCAGGTACTATCTTGGTTTGGATTGGCAATCTATTAATAATATTGTAGTGCAGTGTTTTGTCAGCAGGATCTCCCGTTTGTAAGAATTTAAAAGTTATTTGATAGCAGGAAGATAATGCTTCATTGAGTTCATGAAATTTGATTCCTATCGTGCATATATAGGGCCAAGATTGATCCATATGAGCTGCAACAACTGTGCAATTAATTGTAGCATAAAAAAAAAGTCCATACCCTTATGGACAGTAGAGTTTTTTGTTTTGTTTTTGCTTTCATTTGTGTCTGCTAGCTTTGTTGTATTTTTTCGTGCCTATTTCTCAGTGGAATGATGTTACCTCGGTAAGTGCACTAGTGTTCTGGAAATTGATTTTTATAAGATTGTTAGTCGCCTGTGTACTCCTTGGTTATTCGACATTTGGATTTATTTTACTAGCTATATTCAGCACTTTCTGCGAAAATGTCTTATACTTTGATTTTGGATTATTGTGATCAGGCTTTAAACGTTTGATTGTGAAGTCATGCACTTATCTCAGGCATTATATAGACCAAGACAATTTGATAAGTTTTGTCTTTCTTAGGTTGAGGGCTGAAGAGTGTAGAAGGATCTCTGACACCGTCTCTCTTGGAATGTGGATGCTATGTGAATAGTCTATCTATAAAATTGAATGGAGGAGCTTCATGACTTTATCAAGGGTATCTTTTTTCGTAGACTTCCCTTTTCTGCGTGATGTTGTCTATTAGTTTCTATTTGCAACTTAGTTTTCTTTTCAATCTGAGCGCAAACATGTGAATCTCACAAATTTATCTACCATCGGTTAGAAATGGCGTCAAGGTTCTCTATTGCCATGATTGCGGATCATGTTTATAATTGATGAAGAACTATCTATTATGTCTGGGTAAGAATGTAAGTCAGGCTGCATATTAGACTCTTTCAATCTCTTTCTCTCTGCCCTTGGCCTGTTCTATGATTCTTAAAACCTCTAGCATTTCACTTATGTTTTTTACAATATATAATTTTTTTTTCAATTCTTCATGCAATCAATCAGTTTCCATGTCCAGTTTGGTAGATGCTTTTGAGCAGAAAATTGAATCTGCTGTTGAAGAAGCTATCTCTGGAAAACTACGGGATGCTATTCAAAGTTTCTCAACTCCTTGTTGCAATCTCTTCCTAAGCAAGTCCAGGTGACCAAGAGTGCTGCTCTGAATGTAACAGTTGTAGATGACCATGTATTGGGAGAATCGTCAGTTGACCTTGAAATCTGCAACAAAGTAAGTGCACTTAATTAAACATAGCAGAAAGATTCATGGGCCATCTATTCTGATTGATTGTAGTGAATGCTCCCATGGATCTGAGGACTCTTGTCGTGCCATATATAAATGTTACACTTGATGAAGGATTTCAGATACCCTCTTCCCACGGATATGCACTTCATGATGCCCGAATTATCTGTAAAGATTCTTGGGTTGTTATATGCAGTGATGTTGCACCTGTGAAGCAGTCGCTTGAATTCCATGCAGTTGCTGCCTACTGAAACACGATGCTTCCATATGTAAATTCCAAATTACAAAGTCTGCATCCAGTAGCCCTTCATTGGTTGTAAGCTCCGAATATCCAGATAGCCAAAAATCAAAAGGACAAGATCTTACGATATTTGGTGTCATTCCTGCTTTACCTTTGTCTGGTTAGTCATGGACTCATGGCTGCGAAACCCTGGATATAGTTGCGTTGCACGAATTATTTAGTACATAGAATGACAGCAAAAGCAGCGATGCTGGACTTGGTCAAAAATTTTCTGATCCCGGACGTTATATTCCGAACAAGCATACTTATGTCCCGAATTCTAATCATGACCGCCCATTTGTTGGAACTTGGCAACCTAAAGTTGTTGAACCATGGAGCAGGCGGCAATTCTTTCGTGTACTGTTTATACGGGGATAAGCTTTGCTACACAGTTGTTGATTAATGCTGTAATATAATCCGTAATACTGCAATATATATCAATCTGCAACATTTGGTTGTGGCTTGATAAAAACTCATCATGGGGTCCTAACGAAAGAACTAGTGAATAAACATGTCTGGTGATTTGATTAATATACAGATCCCTCCTATATCTGTTGTTATGACAGAATTTGTTTATTTCAGATGGGTTTCTGAATGTTCTACAGGCAGGTATAAATTTATACATCACATGTTACAACATATATGATACACAATCGAGAATGTCAAGAAGCAATATCATTGTTTGTTTTTGTTGGAAGCGCCTATAAAATAGTCTCGTAGCTAGCAACACATGGTTATCGGTATAACCTTTTCTGGGCAGGTTTGATCAATTTGGATGACGATGAAGAAGCGAACCCGGAAGCAGCAGCAGCAGACTTCCCCTTGAAAGGAACACTGTAGAAGATAAAAGATGATGAGACACAACAAAAGTAGATGAAATTCCATTCCAAGCAAGTTTACTGAACTCTTACCCATGATCTCGGTGCACCAAATTTTTCTTCATAGCAGATATATTTTTCACCTCACGGCTGTAAACAACAAATGCATCATAAACAGCAATGGAAGGGGCAATAATGATTTGACAGGGGCAGTGTTCGAGAAGTCGCTAAACGGAAACGGTTCATCAGGGGCCGAAAAACCGCCCCGGCGGCGCTCAGCCACGCAGCACAAAGTTTTTTTTTTTCGTTTTTTTAAAAAAAAATTGCGTCTGGGTGGCCGCCTAGGCGCCGCATACTAGAACAGAGGACAAGGGAACATATATAGTTAACAATCACTGAAATCAGCATGCAAGTCTAATAGAAAGGTGCCTGATTGTATAAGATCAGTTGCAACACACTGTGATGAACTCTGGATTGAATCTTATGCAATTAACAGGTAGCAATTCTGTATGCTGATAATATATGTTAAAGCTCGATATGCGTACCCAGGAAATTAGCAAGATATAACGTACTCGAAAAAAATTTAAGCATACAGAAACAAATCAGGGGAGAAACAGTTGGTAGGTAATAGTGTCTTCTAATGAAAAAGAATATCGTGAATAGACGGCTTTATGCATAATTGATTGCCTCCACAAGTTTGGCTGCGACAATTATAAATGGAAACGAGTTTTGCAAGCTTAAATTAAATAGATCAAATAACAAAAGAAACATAACCAGAAAGCTTTATGGGTGTTTTACCAGTTCAGAAACTCCAGTTTTGCCTTCTTCATCAAACCACTTTTTGTGTTGTAAATGCCACTACCAGGAAACCCTACGGTTGATCAAATATTGAACAGATCCATCAATCAAGAAAGAGTTTATTGCAGCTTAAAACCCAAAGGATTAAACGTATAATACAAGCAAAGCGATAGAAAGTACCTCCACCAAAGCTTCTCTTCTTGCTAGACGGAGGAACCTTTGAGCAAACCCGCACTTGTCTACTCTGTTTCTCTACAAACAATTTAATGAGTTAGAAGCATGAAAATAAAACAAGTGTGGCATCATGTTGGTAAAACCATACCTACAGTAGCAAACACGATTCATCAGCAAATTCAAAGTGAAAAATGTATGTCAAGATAAAGTTCAAGAATCAAAAGGTCATCGAAGAAACATGTACGAACTCCATATACTCAGTCCTTAACCATAGATCAGTAATCAGTAGAATGTCAAAATAATCCAATCTCAATAAAAAGAACAGAGAAAAAGAAAGCAAATAATCACAATACTCACTAGCATTCTCTTCCATATAGCGTAGCTTGATACGATCAAGTGACTTCTGTGTCGCCTCTTCCCTCTCTTGAACTTTAGCCTATGGTAAGGCATCCCCCGACTTAAGCAACACAGCGAATTGCAAATTTCAACTACCAATCTGACAATGCAGGAAAGTGAGTACCTCATACAACTGTCGCCATTTGAAGGTTACTTTTTTCTGCCTCATCCTCTCAACTACAGTATTAGTGCTATCAACCCCAAATTGCATCTTGTAAAACTTCTTCCACAATTTATCAGTCACAGAGCTAAGATCTCTATCCTGAAACAAGACAACAACAATTTAACTGACACCATTAAAATGTACATGACCCAGATAAGGAGGCACTGGTGCCAAGACGTACTTTTGTACTGTTCTCGATGTATATCAACTGATCAAGAGTACAATGGGATAAAATACGATCAAGAAGATGATTGTCAGTCTCCCCGACATCACCCAGATGCCTAATATTATCTATTGCCAGCTGAACACATAGGTCAACTAAGGAAGGTACTTTCTTCATCCTCCCTTGATAAATTTGTCTCCTTGCACTCCCAGCAATGAATCTGGCACATAAATGTTCAATCCAGTAGCTTAGTTAAGCAAGCAAAAAGAACTAAAACACACTGTAAATTAAGACAATGCCATATAAAACGCCTAAATTTCAATATCCCAACCCAACATAGAACAAAGGCCAATCTTAGCAATTAAACGAATCTAATTCATACAAAAAGGATAAATTCTTAATAATCCGACAGACCTTATATAATCACAGTAATGTACGAAATACAGGAAATAATCGCCGCACAATCATCACGAGTTACATCAGAATCGATCGCATCAATCATTTAAAATTGGCAGAAAAATAAATAATAAACCACCAAAGAAGGATCACATACGGATCAGCCGTAGCCACAGAATGACGATCCGAATTGTGAACAATATCCAAAGACGAAAGATATATGGCAAGGCAACTGGAAAGTAATTGGGATTCAGCAGATCTGTAACTAGCTAAGAATAATTTTTTTTATGAATAATGATACTAATCCCACCAATGACCAAACCCAACCAGCAGAAATTGATGGTGCCTTGCCTTCTTTCTTTCAAGTCCAATTCTCCAATTTTTTTTTTCTACCATGCTATTTGCACCACCCGCCCCCTTTTTTTTTGTGTAAGTTTTGCGTTCACTATCCTTTCAAAGTACCATAATACACACCGTTCCGTAATAATATATACCGATTTTTGGAAATAGATTCGTATTACAATGCTTAATTACAGTCATTAGAGAGCACTGGTCTAAGAAAGAGACAGAAAATAGATCGTTTTTTTTAAGGCCGGTACTTTGCTAGAATTGAGTAATGCATAACATAAATCATCATCGAAATTTTTGGCCCAACAAACCTAACTTCCGATCCAAAGAAACGCGGCCCATTCGCTGGTTTCTATTCACCTCCTGCACAGTTAATTCTTGGGCCAATACTCCTCGGCCCACAATTAAATCTAGAATAAGAAGGACAAGAGTGTAAATTCACACCCCTGCCTGATATACGTGTATTCACAACACTTGTATGCTCATTTCGTCTATTTGTCCCCGCGTCTTTCTCTGGTCTGTGCGCCCGTTCACCTACAACAAAAGTCTCGGTCCTGTGATAGCGCTCCTGTTCCCAAAATTGGTTGTCACGGCGGTCTGGAGGGTTTCTTGTTGTCCCATTCCGACCGCCACGAAGCCGTTTGTCCCGTCATCGTCTTCGAGGCACTCGCCCACGACGACGGTGCCTCGATTTGTCTAGTTACCGGGGAGTCGCCTCCCCTTGCCTCTTGAGAAATTGTTTTTGCGGCAGTCCCTCTGTATATGTCCCTGTATTCCACAATTGTCGCAGTAACGAATTTCATGGGGTCGGATTGAGTTGAAGCTGCCTCGATCGATTTCTGACTGACGTTGCGGCAGCGGAGGGTAGCGATATGTTGTGGCCGTCGATGAACGTCTTGGTGGTTGGGTGTTTTTGAGTCCAGATTTGCTTCCGGCTCTAACAGATGCTCCAGTTCTTGCTCCATAGTGGGCCTCGCCTACTTCGCGACCCGACCCAGTATCTGATTGTGGTTTCGGACTTGTTGGCCCGGTACCTTGACTCAAACTCGGTCTATGGTGGATGATGTGGCTCGACTCGAGGCTCGACCCAAGGCCCATTAGGGTTTTGACCCAGTCCGCTGCTCTGGCCCATGGGTCCCAAGATGTTCCCATGCGTCGCTTCCTGTCAGATGGTGTTGTACGCGCTATCCATGTCCGGTAACTCTCTTTCCTTCAGTATATCTCAGACAATTGCTCCGAACACACTGTCTAGGCCATGGAGATATTTAAACAACCTGTGTTCCTCCTGCATCTTGTTGTAGATTAGGATGTCATCTGCATCTTTCATTGGATTAGGCCGCCTTCTGTTTATCTCCATCCATAGATTTTTACTAAGGCTATAATACTCTTCAATCGTCAGTTGTCCTTGGCACAAACTATCTGCTTTCGTGGTTAGATCATATACCTGCAGGTTATCTTCGCCGGATTGAAAGTTTTTGGCCAAACCTTCCCATAATTTACGAGATGTTGGAAAAATGAGATACTGTCGGGCAATACTCTCCTCCATGTTGGTTGTGATCCAATCGAAGACTTTTAAATCACATTCCCACCATGTCTGATATCCGGTCTCCCCCTCCTTGGGTGGTGTCAGTTCTCCGATGATATGCTCAATACGGCCTCGACCACCAAGCGCGATCTCCATCCGTCGTCTCCAGATGGAATAATTCTGATTATTCAGAATTTCAGTAAGCTTTATATCTCCTTGATTTTCATTCTTCGTCACTCGTTTCTTCAGGACTAACGCATCCTTTTGATCTTGGAGGACTGTTGTGAGTTGCTCGCCGAGGACCTTCGCCGCTTCTGCTAGAGCAATCGCGGTCTAGGCCATTACACAATCATACACTTCTTCCTATTAGTAGATGACGCCATCGGGATTCGTCCCCTGTCCCGATACCTTGAAAATACAAGATTTGGGAGAAATTTTCCTTTGTATATTCAATCACACTTTACATTGTACAAGAGAACATGTGTATATAAGAGGCTACTACACACATCCACATCTATGGTAAATTTCGGGATTATAGGAAGTAAATCCCAGGAATTATGAAGGAAAGACTAGGTCAAATATTCCCCTATTTATCCTCAAACCAACATGATGCACTTACCAGGGATCCTGATTTTAGGGTGCCACAAGGTAATAGTAGTTGGGTTATAGTTCACATAACCGACCTGTGGCTAATAAATATGGCACATGTAGATAACTATTACCTATGCGACAAGAACTACATTAATGGTGAAGGATTTCTAGCTCCTTATAGGTCCACCAAATATCATTTGAAAGAATGAGATTCCGATAATAGACGACCACAAACTTCCAAGGAGTTGGTTAATATGAGATGCTCGTCTGCTATGAATGTGATTGAGAGAGCATTTGAAATACTGAAAAAAATTACAGCCTTGTGCAATCCAACCTTCTTTCCTCTATAAATACAGAATAAGATAGTGATATTATGCATACTACTGCACAACTACATAATGGCCACCAACATACCGATCCATTGATTTCACACGACATAGGAGAAAGTGCAAATGCTGATGTTGATAATCTGGATGCAGATGAATATATAACCCTAATAGGATCAACAACTACATTGACTCAGATGCAGGCACTTTAACTGATGAAATGTAGAATGATTTTATCCACAATCAGCAGATTTATTTGTCCATGTATTGTAGTGTACACAGATTTATGAATCTTTAAGTTGTACTGACTTATTTTCTTGAATAATCAATAGATATTTGATATTAAACTATTTGTTGTATATAATGTGACTTGAAGCAGGGCTATGGAACTACCAAGTGGAAATGTGTTTGTGTCAAAGATAAAACTATAATATAACCCACCAAGAAGTAATGCAAGTGACAGTAGCTCACAAGGAGCGCACATATCACCCAAAAAACATATATCAATATACAATGTTGAAGAAAAACATACAAGAATTTATTTCAGTCAGCATGAAGAAAAGGCTTTGATAGAGGCAATGAAAATTTGTATAAAGGAATGATTCAGGTCAGAGAATGGTTTTCAAAAGTGATTCAATGAGAAGTGTGCTTCTTTCATCACACAAGAGCTGCCTCAAAGTCGAGTAACCCATCGTGAAGTCCAAAACAAAATAAAAGTGTGGAAGAGAGAGTACAACCTACGGAATAACTGTCAAATCTCAGTGGATTTGTGTTTAACTCAAATTCCATGCAAATTACAGTAGATGAAGAACTATGGAGTGAACGGAAGGCAATATAATTAATATACGTGCAATGTTATATTCGCTTTGAAACTTAATACTGAATCATTTTTCTTATATTATTTATAGGATAGCATCAAATAAATAAACTGAAGAACAAAAAATGAACTTGGTATTATGAATGGTGTGACTTTTTTAGTAACACCAGAGCTACATGTACTGGTGTATACAACTACAACGATGTTCGAAGTGCAACAG
This sequence comes from Pinguicula primuliflora, assembly GCA_025802335.1. Classification (NCBI taxonomy): domain Eukaryota; kingdom Viridiplantae; phylum Streptophyta; class Magnoliopsida; order Lamiales; family Lentibulariaceae; genus Pinguicula; species Pinguicula primuliflora. Next base: position 15,721 of record JAOYMZ010001376.1, on the reverse strand, counting down.
GAGATTCAACGAGCTTTGATGTTCCATTTGCAGACCAGTTAAACGACCATTTCGAACATACAACTGAAGAACTAACGGATGAACTGCTTGAGGAGCCAAGAAAAATACATGTAAATGTCTCACCACCTCATTATATACCACCATGCAAACGATCAAGGAAGAGTATTGGAAGTAGGATACTAAAAATACCAATTGATGGCATGTATATCATGACCGAAGATTCGAAGAAACATGAATTTATGAATGCACCGAAGACCTTCCAAGAGAACCAAATGGAGGAGATTAATGCAAGGAACATAGGAAAGATATGTGGCTGGATACAATTGAGGTAAATAACAAGATGAAAATTGCAAAAAGAGCTTAGAACAAATCCCTCATCTATGTCAAGGTAGAAGATCATGAGACTTGAACAGAGGGCGCAAATGGTGGATTCGTTTTTAGATGACTCTAGAAACCTGCAATTTGTCTGCACTCTTCTATTATACAGACTTGTGATCTGTCTGTTTGTTAGACAAACTTGGTATTCTGTTCTATTTGGAGACAACTTGTGTCCTTGTTTATGAGATAAGATGTTTTTAGCTTTACAGTCAAACTAAATCTACATTAAGCAAAAGAAGTGTATATTTACAGAATACATCCACAAAGAAAAAATAGGTTTGTAATTTACATTAACCAAAAGAGGACCATTGTTCAAAAGAGAACCAATTGTCTACAAAGGAGGACAATTGTTCAAATACATCATCAAGCCAAAATGAGAGCACCACAAAATACGGATGCCTCTAAAAAATGAAAACTGAACTATGGCATGCCATTACTTCAGAAGTCATCACCGTCCACTTCATCCTCTTCCGGCTTCTTCTCCTCCTCCTCCGAATACACAAGTGCATCCAGATACGAGGGGTATGAAGAACGTCCCATCATTGTGGAGGTTGTTCTATGTGAATCCCCACTTGGAGGCGTTGGAGGCAGGGAGAAGGGCGTAGCACTAGAGTCATCTGATAATGTACTGAGAAAATCTGTCCAGTGTTCAGGTGCGTTAATCTTGGCCCTCCTCATAGTTCTCCCCTTCTCTTCCTTAGCTTTCCTCTTCTCTTCTACCCTCATCTTCCTCTTATTGGTCTCTTTCCTCATCATTTTCTCGGATTCATCTATGACCGCAGTCCATTCATTGAAAAGAACATGATCATATGAAAAAACAAGGTTATGATCAAACATCAGACATTCAGAACTATATTTCCAGTAACAGTACCTTTAAGTTTATGTGCATAAATGAACATATAAACTTACAATAACACTACAACAACAACATAGCAACATCAATATCCAATGAAAACAATCAAGATTTCAAATTCAATCAGATGTATAACTCAATATACATTTAATATCACATTGAATGCTTACAATTAGACCACCAAGAACAAAGAACTCTAATCTACCATACAAGATATGATCTTTATGAACTAATACATATCCATGTTCTCCTGTTCATCTTGAGTCGGTGCCATCATCAGAGCAGTCACATGGGATGGAGCAGAAGGTGCTACCTCATTTTATTCGGCTGGAGGGTTGACAGAACCCTCCTCAGATATCTTTGCTCTCTTTGTTGGACGTTCGGTTGGCGGACTTCCACCACCAGAAGCAGTCACAGGAGACGGAATAAAAGTTGTCATGTCCATTTTCTCGGCTGGGGGAGGGTTTACCTCACATACCTTTTCTCTCTTTAAGGGACATTCGGATGGCATACTTCTACCATCATCAGACACAATATAACCATTTGTCGCCATTATTCAAGTGTAAAAACTCGCAGGAATAAGGGAATCGTTACCGAAAGTATGATTATATCAATGGGGATAAATATTTGAGGGTGAACTAATCTTAAGGTGGCCCAAAAAATATTTTTTCCATATTGGGCTACCCGTAGGCTTGCCAAAAATGACTCTCGGGCTGGAGTCCGGGCTCGCCCAAGGGTAATTCCGCCCTTGGACTATATCGTTCGAGTGAAAGGATGACGACTTTGAAATGACACAAGAAGCCAGAAGTTGCGAAGAAGGCAAATTGGTGCACTGTATCCTGTGAAAGATTTTGGCAAGGGCATGAAAGTAGTTTTCCTTTTTAATTGAAAGTATGTGAAAGCACTAATACTACACATACTTACTCTTTTTTACTTAATTATGTATGTAAGTCAAAACAACGTCGTTTTCACTTGTGTAGAGTCAAAACGACGTCGTTTTAACTTAAGTGTACATATATTAAAATAAATATATTTTTTAATATTTGTACACTTTAATTTAAAACGATGTTGTTTTGACTCAAAAACAAGTTAAAACGACGTCGTTTTGACATGTATACTTAATTAAATATACAATGGTTAAGTATGTCTAGCATTATTCTTAATTGAAATTGGGCCACATTTTAGGGATGACTATTAAACATAGGTGCGTTATTTTGGGTCTAATACCATTCCAGTTCAATTTTGAAATTGGTGAAAAAAGTGTATTTGAATCTCAAGTTAATGTAAAGTTAATTCTAAAATCAGAATTGGTAGTTTTTTTAGATAGCTAAGTTGGGAAAAATACTCCCGCTGCTCCCCAGTATCCGAGAGTTTTTTTACACTCCCGACTAATCTAGAGAGCTTGCACTCAGCCCAAAGGTTTCTTTGGATTGGGCCTAGCCAACCTCTTTTGCTGGAACTTGAACTCGAGAGCTCTTAGTCAAGAATTCACTTAATTGCCACCAGACCAAACTGATTTGGTTAAATCAGAATTGGTAGTAAATGGACCCATAGGAATTTCGTATTACCTTGTCTAATAACATCTTTTAGGCGTTGGACAAGTTGCCTAGACGCTGAACGATCGTTCTCCGTTTTGTCTAAATACTAGTTTAGGCCGCTTAAGTGTTGGGCAGGTCTTGACCACCTAAAATTTGATCAGGGCTTTTTTAAACAGCGTTAATAACCTAACATATTAGCTTCGTGTATACCCTTGGCCGGCCCTATAATATACAAGGCATGGGCGTAGTTGTCCGGAAGCAAGTCAAGTTTAGAATCCCATGGCACGAGGCAGGTAAATGTTTAATCTAAAAAATGATTTTTTTTACATACATTTTTAAAACAATTCTAAAAAATGAAATTAGGTTCGCCATGATTGGATCTTCATGTTTAACGCTGAAGGTGATTTAATTTGCCGAGAATAGAAGTAGCTTGCCCCCAATAAATCAAACTTCATACATTTGAAGTAAGATTATCTCTAAAGCAATTTACTACTCGACTCAGAATTTTAATGATACAGAACCCTGTTCCTCTCACCCCAAATCAGACTTGACTGCATTTTTAGCATTAGGTAGTAAAAATTGGAAAGTCTGAATTCATTCAGTGATCTTTCTACTTATAAAGCATGTTCAACCATTAGCCGTGTCCTGTCCCATCCTTCCTAGTTCCTTCCTTCCTCTCACCCGCGGATATGTGTCATTTAATGCTTATCTCTAGCAGTACCATGTTTAAACGAACTTCTGGTTTCCCATTTTATATTTGGTGAGATTGGAGAAGTTCATAAGCTGGGCTTAAAAGAAAAAAGAGAGTAAAGAATGATGATAAACTTGAGAAGCTTGAACTGCATCTTGTGTTTCTACGTAGTGCTGTCTTCCATCCGAGCTGCAGTGCCCAAGCAGCAGCTCCGCCAAGATGAAGGTAATCTTCGTGAAATAATGTAATGCTTTTTAATGGGTAAGTGTTATACAGTATTTTTCTACTTTGGATGTACAGTGGAGGCCTTGAAACAGATTGGAAGAAGATTGGGGAAAAAAGATTGGGACTTTGGCGAGGATCCCTGCAGTGGTGGAGGGAACTGGAGTGTGCCCATTACACGAAAAGGCTTCGAGAGCTCTGTAGCTTGTGATTGCTCCTTTGATCTGAACAACTCTACTTGCCATGTCATTAGCATGTAACAAATCTCATTCTTAGCTTCACTCCAAGTCCAACCCAGAAAGTTTATAATAGAAATAAGTATAATGAAGGTGGAAGAAGAAGAACAACCACAAAAAATGCATTTTTTGGTTTTATTACTTGTTTGAAGTAGCTATGGAAGGAATTATCCGTGATTTTCTTCTTTTTTTCTGTTCGAAAAATTGCTAGCCACATCTAGTCATCTCCGGGGCAATGTGTTGACTGAATAATGAGTCAGCGTTTGAGCGTCCATGGTTGACTTTCCTGCTGTTCACATAGTTGTCCAGCTGTACAATCATTGAGCTAAGAGTCCAACTTTTCCACAAGAGTCCTGGTATCTTAATTTGTCTAGATTGATCAAAGAAAAACATGTCTGTCTCTTTGTCTTGTTCTGTTTTCAAATGATGAAAATTAATATCGCAAACTCAAGAAATGTAGTTTAGAAATGTCACCAGGAGGCTGGTAAAGATCTGTTCTTCATATCATTCTTGGAGTTCATATGGAATCACAGTTTTGAATCTAATTAAAAATTGGAACTCAATATGTTTTGAATAAATCATCTGTTGAATTTGGTTGAAGTTAATATGATTCATTTCAAAGGGATGCGTTATATCAGCCACTACCACATATGCCTTGAGTTACTTATTTGTTGATGCTGGATGCTGTCATCCAGGCATTCTAACTTTGCCACATTTACCTGCTTCAGATCTTTGAAGGGACAAAATATAACTGGGGGTATTCCATCAGAGTTTGCGCAGTTGCGCCATCTCAAACATTTGTGAGTTGCTTTGGCTTCGTTCACATCCCAATGGTCGTCATTTTTGAGTTTGGTCTCAGCTCCAAGTTGTTGGTTTACCTTTGGTGCAGGGATCTTAGTCGCAATTATCTCAATGGCTCGATACCTCTTCAGTGGGCTAATATGGAATTGGTTGATTTGTAATTTCCGTTTCCTAGCTCTTTCCCAATATGTTGTTTCTTAGAGAATTTTTTTTAAAATCTGATTTAACTATCCTGCTGTGTTTGTCGTTTATGTGCAGATCTTTTATGGGAAACAGGTTATCCGGTCCATTTCCAACTGTTATTACCAAAATAAGAACCCTTGTGAACCTGTATGATGCAATCTCCTTATTTTTTCCCTGTCCACTGCCTTATCTACCGGTTAAGTTGTGGCGTACAAACGTGAGAGTAGAGTTATCAGTTGTTCAATTACATGTGTTAGGACAGTATGAATAGTGAATGATTGTGCTCAATTATTTAGATCATCTCATCCAACCTTCTGTTCTCTTATTGACCTCTGAAATGGTTACATGCAGGAGTCTTGAGGGAAACCAATTTTCTGGATCCATTCCTCCAGAAATAGGACGTTTGGTTAATATACAAAAACTGTATATGCTCACATTGCTTATCAAACTTTTTTGAACTGTTTCCTCTTACCATTAAAAATGGTATGACATTGTTCAACCTTTCGGCAGTGTCTTGTCATCAAATTCATTTACCGGAGAATTACCTGAGGAGTTGGCCAATTTGACCTCATTAATAGATTTGTAAGTTATTACTTCAATTCGCCAAGCAATTGCACACGCGCCTTGTTTGTACTTACCTTAACTGTATGCAAGTTTCATGGCCATGCAGCTACTATAAGATAGATAACTGATATCCTAAATACTTAAGTAGCTAGATTCTTCATGATTAATCCGCGGTTAACATATATTTGGTTGTTCTCTTAACTAAATGTGGGCATCTCAGTATTTACGTATTTACATGGTTTGTAGGAGGATAAGTGACAACAATTTCACAGGAAAGATTCCTGAGTTCATCAGCAGTTGGGCACAGATTGAAAAGCTGTAAGTTGCTCCATCAATTTTACTACTGAATATGTAACCAAAAGTAGTCCAAATAAGTTGGGAAAGCTTTCAAACCTCAGTGCCTATATTGACACGGTTAACTTCAACATATGCTGCAGGCAAATGCAAGGTTGCTCTCTCGAGGGCCCAATTCCTTCATCCATCTCAGCACTCACAAGTTTATCTGACTTGTAGGTAACTCAAAAAAGTTCCGACGAGTTATTTTTATAAGTGCATTCAGTTATTTACCGGCATACACTCGTGCAGGAGGATCAGTGATCTAGTTGGAGGAGCATCTACTTTTCCACCGTTAAGCAACATGAGTTCCATGAAAGTTCTGTGAGTTGTAAAAATGAAACCGTCCTCCAGTCATGATATAACATGAATTGATGTACGATGCTCAACTCAACTTCTTTGCTTAGGATATTGAGAAGTTGCTTGCTGAATGGGGAGATACCAGCATATGTTGGTGACATGAAAAAATTAAAAAATTTGTAAGCGTTTTGGTTTCTTCCTGGTGTTGTCTTCAGCACTTCATTCCGTAGATAATATTAGCAGAATATAACTGAAAGCTTCAGCATGCTACAAGTTACGTATTGTAGATCCTTGTTGATCTTTGAAAAGTTCATTAATCCTCATCTACTTTCTTCCATGGTCAGTAAATTTGGTCCACGCAGCTAAATTATTCAGCTGCTATAGAGATAAAAATGTCTATGATCCTACTATGCTTTTAGATCGTTTCTAATACAATCTGAAATAAGAACTTCTGTGTCTGTTTCTCTAGTTTTAAGCTGTCACCAGATTCTTTAATAAGCGTTTAAATGCTCTCTCTATATTTCAACAAATCTTGGAAAAACACAAGTTAGCTTAAAGTATGCACATATCAATGAGCTTATGAGCTCCTTTTTCCTCCACCATTTCATTTATACACTCATGTCTTATCAGATCTTTTGCATGGCTTGTATATATATTTTTCTGAAGTTATATTTTGGTATCTGCTAAAATTAACTGGCTTGCTATTTGCTTATCCACAAAAAACTGACTTACTATAGTGGCTTGCAAATGCAGGGATCTTAGCTTTAATAATTTGACAGGAGAGATTCCCAGTTCTTTCGGTCATCTTCTAAAAACTGATTTTATGTAAGTACTTTTAATTATTTATATGTAACGTAGTTTCCTTACCCCGCATGCCCTCGTCCACCTGCAAGACTTTTAGTTTAGTTTCATAGTGTAACCTAGTTAAATGGGATCATAGTCTCTCCCAAAGTAGTCTTACCCTTGTTTCTGCTCGTTTCGGTCCCGGGATGGTATCATTTCACCTCAAGGATTTTACTACTAAAGTAACATATTTTATGTCTCACAGGTACTTGACAGGAAATAGACTGAGTGGAGAAATTCCCGCGTGGATAACACAAAGGAATAAAAATATGTAAGTACATGCTATGTTTGTTTCATTAAACCTGATAGCTTTAAACAGCAGAGCAACCTCAGTGGCAAAATCAAGGTATCAAGTTCAAATTTCGATTGTCTGTACTATTTCCCATGCAGGGATATCTCCTATAACAATTTCACATTTAATGGCTCACCTGTGGACTGCTCAGGAGGGAGCGTGTAAGTAATATTTCGTTATCGAAATTTTTGTTTCAACATTTTTTGTGCAACTTATTATGTGTATTACTATTTTCTGCTTACTTTGCTTCAGAAACTGGGTGGAGAGCTACTCATCTTCGGTAAATAGAGTGTAAGTAATATCCTTGTTCTAGATTGAAAGATGTGTTCTAGTATTTCTCAACCATCCTTGAATTTCCTTTTTCTTCTTTCATAGTGGTAGAGTACGTGAATGCATGAAGCCAGATTTTCCGTGCCCAGATCCCAAAAGGCAGCGTAAGTACTCTGGAAATCAAATCTAATACTACTACTAAATTATTCAAACAGAAACATAATGTTTATAACACTGAATCTTCTCTTTCATTTGTAAGAAACAAGTACAAGGCAGAGCCAATTCAGAATCTTAGCTGAATCTATAATGTGTAGTAACGTGATCTTAATGTCAAACAACAGGATATTACTCACTGCACATTAACTGTGGCGGCAACGAAGTAAACACCACAGATGGTATCACATATGAATCTGATTTAGAAGCCAGAGGTGCCTCAATGTTTTACGCGAGGCAGAACTGGGCATTCAGCAGCACTGGAAACTTCCTGGACAATGATCTGGATTCGGATAAGTACATTGAGACCAATGTTTCCGCGTTGTTTAATGCGACGCCTCCCGTATCAGAGTTGTACAGAACTGCCCGTGTTTCTGCCCTCTCCCTTACGTACTACGGTCTCTGTCTCATAAATGGAAACTACACTGTTAATCTCCACTTTGCAGAAATTGTATTCACAAATGATAGTTCATTCAACAGTCTCGGTAGGCGTCTGTTCGATGTATATTTACAGGTGATCATCAAATGCATGTGCAGGCAGGTTCAGTGCTGAAATCTGTAAAGATGTACTTACAGTATGATGTTTGCAGGGAAAGTTGGTCCTTAAGGATTTCAATATCGCTGCTGAGGCGGGCGGACCGGGGATGCCCATTGTCAAAACCTTTAATGCTACAGTTACAAGCCACACTCTGAAGATCCATCTTTATTGGGCGGGGCGAGGGACAACAGGCATCCCAGAGAGAGGAACTTATGGCCCTCTTATATCAGCCATCTCAATAGATCCTAGTATGATATTGACTCACATTATTTTTCATACCTTTCCATTCACTTCCTTGGTACTGAAATCCCTCTTCTTTTACTTGTTTCCTTACCCAAGTTTACGTTACTTAGAGTTTTCTAGAGTGTAACTCAAGAGTAACATGCTGAGAGTTCTAAAGTTGAGTTTTTTTTTTCAATTATCTTTAGCATTAAAGTTGATTTGGAGGCATAAAGTATATCATTACTATTTTTATGGTTCTGCCAATATGTAACTATCAATGACTACCTCTGTCTAGGAGTTAAACTTTATGTTCAGTGAGCTCTAGAGATTCACAAGTCATGACTAAATACTTAATAGAACTGTAAGGAGACAAATAACGGAAGAGATGACCCATGAATCTTTCTGCTATGTTTAATTAACTGCACTTACTTCGTTACAGATTTTAAGCCTCCAGTTGATAGGCCTCAAGTTCAAGCAAGAAAAGTTGAAGCTGGTATGGTGGCTGGGATAACAGCTGGAGCAGTGTTTTTGGTGACTTTGATTTTAGTCATCTTGTTCAAGAAAGGCTATTTTGGAGGGAAAGTATCCACAGGTATGAGCACAGGGGTAAATAGTAGTTCATACAAAGGTGTACGAAAAAAGAAAAGTGAAACGCTAGGCTTACTTAACTTTGCATAAAAAATTAAGTGTCGTTTTGTGCCATAAAGTGTGTTTTTAAACAAAACGATCTCGTTTTGCTTAATTTTATCTCCTTAAAAGAAAAACATTTAAAATTTGTTCAAATTGCTTATCTGCTTGCATTTTGATAGAGCTATCCAAATCATTACTAAGTTTGTAATCCATGCAAATAAGTTCAACTGTTGATGCTTCTTTTTTGGCTTCATGCACAGAGCTCAGCCGCGCTGATCTACAAACAGGTCTGTTTACATTGAGACAGATCAAATTAGCAACAAAAAACTTTGATCCAGATCTCAAGATAGGAGAGGGTGGTTTTGGTTCAGTTTATAAGGTATACTATTTATAGTTTTACCTCTATTACAAAAAACTAATAAATTCTACATTCCTGTTGTTTCTTCTGCAGAGAGTAAAATCTGGGCTTAATTGTGACATCTCATTATATTGAAGTGAAATTTTACTCTTGCATACCACATTCAGGGTATCTTATCGGACGGAACTGTCATGGCAGTCAAGCAGCTCTCCTCAAAATCTAGACAGGGCACAAGAGAATTTGTTAATGAAATAGGAACTATATCTGCACTCCAACACCCCAATCTAGTGAAGCTTTATGGCTGTTGCGTGGAAGGAAATCACTTGATGTTAATATATGAGTACATGGAAAATAACTGTTTGTCCCGTGCTCTATTCGGTCAGATCTCATTCAAATTATTCACTGTGTTTCATGAAATAATCATAACAATGCATTGACTTGAAATGGCAGCTTAATGTCCTGAATTTCCTCTTGTAGGTAAGGATTCGACCCGGAAACTCAAGTTAGATTGGGCTACAAGGCAGAAAATTTGCCTTGGTATTGCCAGAGGCTTATATTACCTCCATGAAGAATCAAGAGTTAAAATAGTCCATAGGGACATCAAGGCTAGTAATGTTTTACTGGACAAAACCATGAATGCAAAAATATCAGATTTCGGTCTGGCAAAACTCCATGAGGACGATGGCAACACCCATATTAGTACCCGGGTTGCTGGGACTATGTAAGTTATGAACTTAGCTCAGTTTTGCAGAGTTTTTCTAAAAATGCAAACTTTCTTAGGATGTTGCAACTAATGCAAGTTTTTCTTTCTGCACAACTTTAGCTAACACATTGTATGTTACGAATTTTTCTTTCAAGAGGTTACATGGCTCCGGAGTACGCTATGCGCGGTTATCTGACCACCAAAGCGGACGTTTACAGCTTTGGTGTGGTCGCACTGGAGATTGTCAGTGGTAAGAGCAACACTAACTATAGGCCCAAGGAAGAGTTTGTATATCTTCTTGACTGGGTGGGTGTTTTTTGCAACCTTTTCCACATCTTTGCATGATTTGCTGTAGGAATCAATCAACATCAATTTAATCTGTTCACGCTCTCTTTTTCTCTACACAGGCTTATGTTTTGCAGGAGAGAGGCAACTTACTTGAGTTGGTAGACCCTGAATTGGGTTCTGCATATTCACCAGAAGAGGCAATGCTTCTGCTGAATGTGGCACTTTTATGCACTAATGCAGCTCCGACTCTAAGGCCAATAATGTCTCAAGTGGTGAGCATGCTTGAAGGCCGAACTGCAGTACAAGATATCCTCTCGGATCCAGGATATTCGACTGCGAATGCAAAGGCCGTTAGAAATCACTTTTGGCAGCACCCTGGAGTAAGTCATAGCATGTCAACGAATGGTTCGCAACAATCTGATTCTTCAGTGTTACGGAGTGGTCAGGGCGAAACTGAAAATATCATGCTTCACAGAACTGATGAAGATGAATTTGATAAAGAGCAAGTTGGTGTTGTAGGAAGTAGTTGCGCATAGCAGAGTTCAGATAGTCACCATCTTCCACCCAGATTCAGTGTCTAAATGAAGAAAGAAGTGCACTGAATACACCGGCTTGTTAAAATATATAATAGAGTTTGGGATCTCTAATCCAATCTGAGGTGTTTTAACTTAAATTCAAACTGTTCTTGAGGATACAGTTGAGAGATTCAAACTGTCATATACCATATGTGAAGATGATGGGCTCATGCCCAGCACAACACTCATATCGGCCCAAATGCAGCCTAATTGAAGGCTCAATCTTGTAAGAGGGGAATATATTAGATGTTGTTTTGTTGGATATGACAAAATTATTCCTGTAGTATTAAATATAAAATGACATTCACATTTAAAAAAATCTATACAAAACAAAATTATGTACACTTTATGCACAAAAGGATTATGTACATATATCATTCCTCTTATTTTAATTACAAAGCACACACATTATAATGAATCCAAATGTATATAGGCTGAATGATGATATAATAGTCTGAGACTCAGAAATGGGTTGTAAGACTGTCCGCAACCATTAAAGAATTTTCCTCCATTTTTATCTATATCTATCACATCAATCAACTTTTCTCTCACTACAATTCATTTTTTCTTGGAAAATTTTTGTATATGCCACAAAATAGGCTATAATTTTTGAAACTGCCATCAACCGGTCTTCCAAAGACCGGGCGCAATTAAAAACTTTAATCTCTGTAATTAAGAAAGTACAAGACCGGCACTACTTATTTGGCCGGTAAATCAAAAAAACCGAGCTCGGCGAGGGTTGAAGGAGATCATAGACTAGCCGATCTCCATGATCCTCCAGGAGTACATGAGGGCCGTTCAGCACGCAGAATCGTGAAAAGCATCCATAAGGTTTCGATTTCCTTTCATCGGATTACAACTTTATGGCATTATTACACTTTGAAACAGAGAATGTTTTTCACCGGAAAAGGGCAAAGCTCGACTCGGATATGTGTTTTTGTTTTGAACATTTGAAGTAAAAAATGCTACACTCGTTCTCTCTTACCAGAGTTGTTCCAATAATGCAATGCAATTCAATTTACACAACTTTGACAAAATGATTATCCTCCAGACAGATAATCTTGGTCATTAGATTTGCATCAATTATTATGCTGTAATTTAATCTAACTGTCCAGAATATCGATCTCATTTAATCATGACGCAAGAGTCTTAAGATTTTCGCTTCAAAAGCAAGATCAGGCAGCTTTCTTTGTGAACTTTGCAACAAAGAGCCCACTTGTAGAGGACGTCATTGGATCAAATCGTATAGTCTTTGGTAATCTCCCATTCCTGCAAGGCCAATTTTGGGTACCTTCTATCTCAACCAGCACTGCACAAAACATAACGATGTCAATAAAGAAAAATACAGGGATACAGAAAAATCCCCAGTAATTCAACATGTTGATGATGGAATTGTTTGGCGTGCGGAGAAAAAATACAACTAAAACACGAAATCTATGTTTGAGGTGTTTTAGAGAGGTCGTCGGATGCAGCATCTTAACCTAACATAATATAATATCAATGCATTACTTGTAGATCAGAACATACTTGCAGAAAAATGCCGTGACAGAAACTGTTCTACCACATCTTCATTCTGGGCAACCGTCAGACTATTCATCACAGCACAAACACAATGGTGAGGCATGACAAGAATAAGTGAAACAAGAATTACACTGTTCTAAAAGATATGGGTGTTCCAGACTGCACCTGCAGGTGCTGTAAACAAGATATCCCCCGGCTTTGAGCAATCGGAATCCATTTGTTAGCAAGTTCAACTGAAAAAAGGGAAAACATATATATCTCTGTTAGGTATACGATCGCAGACAATCAGCTTTGGTTGCATGGGAATAAGGAGTGCAAATAAGTTCTACAAATTCTTTCTGACAAAATGTTCTCAAACTATATTTATAGAGAAGCTTATAGTTTATGCATGAGGAAACAGATATATGCACCTGAAGCAAAGTCAAATCTTCAGTCCTATTGGCATCAAGTACACGGTTTGGAAGTGTTGTCCAACCCCATTGCGCAAACTTCTGTATGTGTTTGATTGAGCCATCATGTGTGCATTCTGCATCCACAAGAACCTAAACTATATTTCAACAAGTCTACATAGTTTTAACAGATGGAACAAGAAATGGAGTAGTTAAAGGGCAGAATCTAAATGTAGCAGAAAATGCTGTTGGAACATAATAGAATAAACTCATTAACGTAAGAACTGGTAGACAGCACGAGGTACCTTGTCATAGCCCAACTGCAGGATCTCAATGTCATTAACTTTTCGGTATATCACATGTTTATTCAAACCAACTATCCCAGAACGGCAGCCATAAAATATAAGCTCTGGATTATCAATCTGTGAAAGGGTTTCACGGTAAGGGCTTTCCCTCGCTTTAGCAATCCGCTTTCGCTCTTTCCATGGTCTTCGAGGTGTCCACTCTTTGAATACCTCCAAATTCTCTTCTACTTCAGGATTGCCTGCCGCAAAAAATTATATTCTGAGAGGAGATGCACTACGCAATAGAATCAAATTTCCAAAGTAATGTTACCCGAACCTAATTGAATTTCATCATATGGTGCATTTAATGGAACCCTCAAAGGAATAAGAGAGAATCTCGTTCCATCAGCAACAAAAAGGCGGCATTGATCCCCAAGAGCATATTTCTGAAGCATAGTTCTAGTAGCTGCTAATCGATGTCTGGCCACATCTACGCCAGTTACTGAACCCGTGGAACCAATAATCTCTGCCATCATACAAAGTTTAGCACCTGCCAAATAGAGACAGTTAATGGAACAGCCGTAGGGCTTAAACAGCTAACCAAAAATTTATTACGAACAATACCATGCTCAAACCAGGATTCTAAAGGGACACACTCTTCCAGATGATAAGAAGAAGAAATCGGTACATACCAGGAGCTGCACAAAGGTCAAGGACATGATCCTCAGGGGATATATTCAAAGCAATTACAGCTGCTCCTGAAGCTGCATCAATGCCATAAATCTACAAGACGAATCAAGTTAGGCAGTAAAACTTTTCTGTCCACTAGCAATACATGTCCGGGACAGATAAAATCTGGAAAAAAGAGTAAGTAACGATATCACTATATATTTCATCGTCTTCTTTCTTACTTACTTCCTTTTTGGTAAGAGAACTTCTATAGACATGATGGTAGTACATAGGCAACTTTGTAATGAAGAACAAGAAAATGAAAATGAAACATCAAGAAAAATGTTTTCCCAACTAATTAAAACTGTGCTTCATATTATTCTACAATATTTCAACTTCACAGCCAAAATACAAGGTTTTAAGATTTGGAGTGGTAATTTAAGATGCAGGTACAGGAATTAAGGGCATAACCAAACTCCAATATTTGATTGGCACATAACTTCCAACAGCGACAAGAAATACAAAACCTCATTTGCTACCTTTCCTTCTTGATATAACTTTGTGCTGGCAATTCGAGCATCCGGAGGAAGATAATAAAAGTTCGGCAGCCAATGCACTTTTTTAGGTTTATACTTCACTTCAGCTTCAATTTCTGCAATTTGAGCTTCACATCCTGGTTTTAACCTTCCAAGAAAAGGGTAGAAAAACCAACTTCAGATTACTTCACACCAATGAATCGTAAAAGCATAACTATTCCAGTAAATTTAAGCATCAATACAAAAAGATGGATCTTCAGCTTCTGGAATCACGCATACTCGCTATATTTGTTTCAACCTCACGCATTACCGTACGCATGAATTTCTCAATACTACATTCGTACAGGCTCATGCCGACGAAAAAAATTGTTACCACATAAAGTCTACCTTACATAACGAGGTATTGGCTCAGAGGCAACATAAATTGAGGGGTCTAAGCCGTTCTGACTGAGAAAATCAAGGAAGGGTTTCGGTAATGGCAAATTGGGCGCGCCTGATTCCAATTTCTCGGCCATAGACTGCAGTGCAGAGAGGGGAAAGAGCCCGTTATTACTCCAAAAACTTTATACGTTTATTTTTTTGGGAAAATTTTTAAATATCTCATCAAAATTGGGCCAATTTTTTAAAATGTCACGTACCGATCTTTGGAAGATTGGTAAGAGTAATCGGCCTTTCAAATACCGGTATCTTAAATTACCGGTCTTCCAAAGTCCAATCGTCATTAAAATTCATAATAATATATTAAGAAATATCGATCTTTTGAAAGACCGGTACTGGGCACCACCAAGAACAACAAAAACTCACGCAAAAACTCATCCTCTTCGTTCGTCACCCCATCCCCATTGCGACGAAGGGTACTGGACCACTCTAGCGATATACAATTGAAGCCGGGTATGGCAAGAGCATGTGTGGAAGTCAACCTGTTAAAATTACTTCCAAATCAGATATGGGTAACCAAGGGTTCTTATGCATTTTGGGAGGAGATAAAGTATGAAGCAATTCCGGCATAATGTGGTCACTACCGTAGATTGGGACACCAAGACTCTATCTGTAACATCCTTCACCCCTCTATGATAAGAGTGAAGCCGGGGAAAAATCTGTTGAGGAAGTCCCACAGGTTGCTACTGATCTGCCAAAGGAACAAAAAAAAGAGGGCAATCTTAAGGGCAAAGTCACTATTAATCGTGGAAATAAAATTCTGGAATACCGTCAAGTCACCAAACTGCCAATTCATGTCCCTGGTACTGAAGATCTCGGGGTGGGAGATGTGAATGCTAACTTGAGGGTACCA